>VYZT01034728.1:93614-121798 GCA_013400735.1 Pomatostomus ruficeps | reverse complement strand
AAAAAAAAAAAAAGGTAAAACTCTCCTGGAGGGGAAAATGGAAATTTGGTGATGGGAAAGCTTCAGCATTTCTGCATTTACATACAACATTCTGTAAAGATAGACTGTAAGTATTGATCTAGTGATTATCTTCAAATAAGGCAAAATTTGCACGTGAACATAGAAAAAGTCATTTTTCTTTAGAGTCTGAACTTGGCACCTACCTGTTCAGAATACCTACATGTGTAGGCAACCAAAAGAGCAGTTAACAAGGAGGAGAGAAAACAATTTTCCTGTCTTCTTTTAATGCTAAACCCAGAAATGACCCTATCCAGCCCTCTGTGCCTGCAGAGCAAAGTGGTGTTGATGGTCGGAGTGGGCAGTGAGGTGCTCAGTGCCTTGCCTTTGAAACTCACCTCCTCTCTTGCACAGAAAACACTATTTTACCATTTCCCCCCAGTTAAGACCATGTGAAGAGGTGTTTTTTATTATTTGTTTGTTGATCTTTGGTCACAAATTTCATTTTTGTTTACCTGCAGACCCTGGGCTGTGCATTTCTCTTTGCTTCCTTCATCCCTGTTCTCCTCCTCTCATAACTGATGCTGCTGTTCTCCACATTGTCCCAAAACCTTGGAGTAAGCTGGAATCCTTGTTCAGCCTTGTGAAAAACTTCCTTCTTCTCAGCTTCTTCCAATCTTTTGCAAGTCCCATCTATCTCTGCCCTTCATATCTGGCCCTCATCTTCCTCACTTTATTTTTCAGCAGGTCAGTGCCTTAATTGCCTCCAGCACTGCCTGTGCACGTGGTTTGCTGACCAGGCTCTGATTGCTTTTTAGTTCCTGGATATATTTTAGTTTTTTGCTGCATTCTTTCACCTATCTCAGCTCTCCTCAAGATTTCGGTGTCCCTCCGTTCATTTAGGCTTGGGGCTTTCTCGATGGTGTGGACACTGCTCATTCCTTCCCACAAACTCTTCCCTCTGCTTGGAACATCACCAGTTCCACCCTTGGCAAAGCAGCTCAGCCCCTGCCAGTGAGGACCTTCACTGTTCCCTTTCAGAGGTTGATTTTCTCAAGTCATCTCACCAATTTGATGGTTGGCATTGTTGCTAAAAAGGCAACATCTCAACTTCCCTCATTAAAGCCTTTCCCCCCTCACACTAATGCAAACAGAGATGAATAAAACATGTTTTAGGCAGATTTCACAATAGTTTAAATAATTATTTGAAGATTATGACTTCAACAGAAGTTTCTGTGTGTAAAGAAACCCTCGTGGTAGGTATTTAGCTCAGGGAGAGTGACTTGTTTGGCATTTGCATTCAAATACTTTTGTGTTTCTGGAGCGTTTTTGAGACTGGACTATCTGATCCCACCACAATGCACAAGTAGAAAACGAAAATTCTGGTTTTGAGCCCCGGCATTCCTGAATACGATTTAGCTGATTGCAACAGTATCATTTTGGGCGTGATTTTTAGTGGGTTTGAGCTTGAATGGGTTTAGAATAGGTGCTCGAGCAGCTTTTGTCCCCATGCTAATGCCCCCGCAGCAGTGGGAGTCAGGAGGAGTGAAACGATGACCTGAAATCGCAAACAGAGCTGGATTAATGTGAAATGGGGCCCTGGGCCAGTCCAGCCAGCCTGGAGGCGCCCGTGCCCTGTCCCCTCCAGCATACCCAACCCCAGCGAGCCCCTGGTCCCTCTGCAGCACAGAAATCCCCCAGAGTGGTCTCCAGCAGCCCTGAGAGCACAACGAGCCCTGTGCCATGCTGATCACAAAACAGCAGAGGCATTAAAACCCAATTTGCCCATGTTCTGGCGGGCTTTGTAGAATTTTTTATATGTAACTTACGCATTTGATGTGTTTGGAAAGGCTCAGTAGTACCGTTCCTCCTCCTGTGATATTGCCAGGCTCGCTCTGTAATGCTGAAGAAGAAGAAAAAAAAACCCTCCCCAGCCTTAGTGTTGGGAATTATAAATAATTTGATGCAACAGGTTTAAGTTACCATTTTTGTGGTGAAAAGAAAAGCTTAGCATGATCCAGATTTTCCTTGGTTTCCTCCCATTCTGCTGAGAAGCAGAGGTATTCACGTTTCTTTGTCTAACAGTTTTATAATGTCTTAAGAGATTAACAGTGAGCATGAATGAGGGGCTGAGGATTAGACGACAAAAAGCCCGAGCCGTCCACTACCTTGTTTGCACATTTTACATTTTTCAGCATTGCCGAGCGAGTATAGAAACTAAGGAAAGATAATAAGGACCAGAGTCCCAAAAGTGTTTAGTGATTCAAAAAAATTCAGATGCCATGTCAGAACTGACAGAATGATGGAGCATTATGTGGCAGGACCCACTTTTTTGTCTTAGGGTAAGCTCTCGCCCTGAGTGAATGCAGATGTTATCGCAGGATCCCAGACAGACAGTCAGTGAAATGTGACAAGCTGTCAGCAAAGTTACACTACGTTGAGTTTGCTAAAATATCCCAAAGCTTTATACATGACTTTTTAAAATATGTATATATTATTTTTAATATGTATACATATAATTAAAAAATATATATATTTAATATATATATATATGCATATAAAAAACCTCTTAGCTCAATCAATTGGGAGGTTAAAAAAAAAGGATTAAAAAAGCAATGGTTACAGTAACCTTTCCAGTCAGGGATCCTTTGAATGGTTCAGACGTGGCTGTAAAAGTTTCTTAAGAGTAAGGGGAAAATGATTATCTGGAATATTTGGAAGGTTGCATTGGCATCAGTGAGGTTTGTGAAGGCAAAGCTCAGGGTAAGGCTGTTAACCACATGTCACCCTGTGTCAGTCAGTCCCCGAATGATTTGGTATTTACCCTGTGAAATGCTTAGTCAAATCAGTAATAGCAGCCAGCAGAAGTAAACCTTACCCGTGCTCAGCTTGGTTTTCTCTTTAACAGGGTATCAGCTTCAAAACAGGGGGGTTAAGAGCAATTATAATTCCTTTACTTTTTTTTTTACCTCAAAATTAGATGCAAACAAGCTGGTAAAATTGCAAACTGAATAGTAAAAAGGATGTCAAGTGAACTGATTAAAACATGCCCAGAAAATAAAAATATATGTCAGGGCAAATCAATGCAAATGATCTGAATTCAGACGCTCTGAAGTCATAATGAGGCTCAGAAAATGACTTTTGTTTTGAATTTTGGGTCTGCAAGAGATATTTGATTTGTAAATATTGTAACAAGATATAAGCTTTTAAAATTTTGTGTAGGAAAAGAAGGGCTCCGTTTTCCATAATCCAAAATATTTAACTTTCAAGGAATGTGCAGGGCAGTGATGTTATTTATATGCCAATGCACTTCCAGGACTGTGCTCGCTGTTTTCTTCTTTTAATACTTCATTATGTAGAAAATATAAATATAATCTGGGAAAGTCAAATATTTTTACACATGCAATTGATTTTCACTTTTGAATTAGGACAAACTCAGATTCAAGCTTTTACATAATTAGAGGACAGGGAGCCTAAAATGCTGATGTTTTCAATTTATTTCACAGCTTCATTTTAAAGGTTTGTTTCCTTATACGGGCGAGTAGATTTTGATTTGAAAATGCTAAAGTAAATTGCACATCTCTTTTGTGAGTAATTATATATATCACTCAGAGAAACCCCTTAATAGGCAGTATTCTTGTCTTATTACTGTTAGCTTAAGCCTAAATTTAATGAGAAGGCTGTTTATAGTGGCACAAACTAATATATTTCGTAGAATAGGAGTTGCAGTGCGTTTGTTCTCCTGGAAGCACAGCAGAATAATGCATGTGATTTATAATCAATTTAGGTCTGCTTTGGAATAAGATGATCTTGCATTATTTGTTTCCATACACCGAAAATATTAATTTACTTCTAGAGGCAGGGGAGAAAGGGAAACGTAGGCAGCCACAATTTAGTGCAATTTGTGTTACAACAAAATGTATTGCCAGCCGACACAACAACCTTCCGGACGGGGACAAATGGGATGCAAAGGCTCTTAGGAGATAACATCTCACAGAGTGTTTTTGCAAAAAAAAACCCCAGCAAACCCTCGAAGTAAACAATCCAACTAAATTATGCATATGGAGGAAATGATTGAGAATATGTTTAGCTGGTAATCGCACTCATGCCCAAGTTTTAAATTTCATCTGTCTGCTCAGATCTATTGTGATCCATTAAGTGGCTTCCTTTTTTTCCGACAAATTGAATGCTGCAACTGCAAGGAGCTCTTTTGTTCTTTTAATTCAGTCAGCATGGAAATGATTTTCTCATTTCAGGCCCTTTTCTGTCCTCTCTTCATTGTGTCAATAAAATAGAGTTGTGCAGAGCTGCTCTAATCAGCTTAGAGTGCTAATTCATTGCACTGGGATGCTATCTGGGTTCGGCTACAGGTGGGCACTATGAGGGGTCAGTCTCCAGGGGAGTCTAATTGTGTCTCTCTTGGGTCTTGTTTGCAGAATAACTCAAATCCCAAACCCTGGCTTAAGAAAGGAAGGGAAAATGCACAAACAGGGGCGTGCAGGGGCACAAACCGTCCCTGGATGTACCACTCGGTCTCAAAGTTGTTTCTGTTTTGGCACTGGGGAAGGGAATGCTTTAGTTCAGAGGCAAAAGATTAATAAAAAGCTTTGTAGATCAAATTTAAAATTTATGAAGGACTGTGGTCATTTTGACATATAGGCGTGCAAGAGGGAAAGGGAGGCCTTGGTGCTGGTGAGGGGTTTTGGGGGAGTCTCGCCTTTAAATTTTTCTTTCAAAAGGCAAACTAAACCCAAGAAATACTGAAATAACAAATCCCCTCTGCATGCGCCAGTGGTGGTTTTGAGCAAGCTTTTTGCCAGGCACGAGGGCAAGTGGATTGCGAGGGATTCTTGCCAGCACTGAGGAGCCCAGGGAATCCCCGGGCAGGTGAGGCAGGGACCCTGGGTGCCCCAGTCCTTCTCCAGTGCCTGATCCTTGTGGCAGCTCCTTCCTGCCCGTAAGGAGGGGCTGTGCTAACTGCAGGAGGTGATGCTTTCTGCTGGAGACTGCGGGTCCTGTGTTGGGTTATGGCAGAGAACAGCTTGGGAACGACCAAGAGAGGGTTGGTACGAGGGGAATGGAAACCTCGTGTTTGTCTTCTGCCCCAATATCGCAGAGTTTGGCCTCAGAACCGTCCCTGACACAAGACAAGCAGAGGCTGCAGGCTCTGCTGGTTTAGTTTTGGTTTTTTTAATAGATGTGTTTGTGTTTACCTCCAACCACAAAAAAAACCAACCAAAAACAAACCTTAGAAAAGAGGCACTGACTGGGAGAAGGGGAGGGAATTCCCAGTGAATCTCCTCTTTCTTGCCACCTTGTCCCAGGGTGGGGGTGTGAGAACATCTGCCCTGGGCTGTGTCCTTGTCTCTGCCAGTTCTGCATCCCTAGGGCAGCCCTGGCACCTCTTTCATCAAGGACTGAGAAGAAACTGCCCAAGTTTCTGAGACAGACATGCTAGAGCCTGCCAAGTATCTTCCTGAAGCAAGGCCAGCCACCCCAGCACAGCTCTGCTCCCAGCACGTGCCATGCAAGCCAGCAGAGATGGGCACAGATGAGTTATAGGTGTCCTACCAAAAATTTCTCCGTGCCCTAAGGATGGCAGAGCAGCCCTGGCACAACCCCTGGCTGGGGAGGAAGGGCACGGCTCGTGGCAGAGCAGCCAGTGACGCTGCGGAAAGAAAAATGCAGTAAAAGTGCTAAAGAAAACTGAGCAAATCATAAATTCCCTTAATGGTGCAGCAAGAGGTGAAAGGCTGTTTATTTGGACAGCATTTTGCTTTTAAATTAGCATGAAGATTTTCCCACAGAATGCATTTTCCTTGCCCATAACTGCTCATCAAAAAAAAAAAAAAAAAGGGAACTTTTTGAAATTACTTTAAAAATCTCAGTTCTGAAAAAAAATTACTGGGTTCCTCCCAGATTAGTTTTTTTGCCTCTGTGTGATGGAGGTTCTCAGTGGTTTGTGTGTAGGAAAAGTGGACAGGTTCTGGCTGTGGCACATGGCCCTGGGGCAGGGGCAGATCCTCTCCTGGAGCACAGCGGGTTTGGGGAACGGGGATGTGACAAAGTCTCCCAAAAGCTGGTGAAGGGTGGTGCCTTTCCCACAGAGAAGCCAGTGCTGGCTCAGAAATGCAAAATGGGCTCTGCAGGGCATCAAAACCTCATCCTTGGCCACTTCCATGTTTGCAGTCCTCCTTCACTCCCAAGCCAACCTGAGTTTGGGCAGGACTGCTCCCCACCACAGGATTTCCTGCTGGAGCTGCTGCTCTATTGTGGTTTTGTGGCAGAGCCGCCACCATGAAAATTAATTAACATACCTGAAGACACCCCTGAGCAGGAAATCATAGTGCTGCTCTGTGATTCAGGGGTGAATAGGATCTCTCTATTATCAAAAACTCCATCAGGGAAGAGGAAATTAAGTTCCTAATTAGACAGTGTCCAAAGGAAGAAGTGAGGCATTGAAGAGATGAAGAAAATTGAGAGGTAGCTGATGCCCGTATCAGGCTAATGATAGAAAAGGAAATAGTAGAGCTTGAAAGGTCGCTGACCTTATTAGGCTTGGAGAAAAGTAGTAGATCTTCAAAAGCTTTCACCTATGATAGGTTGACAATGTGTGAAGTTCTCTAGATGGTCAGAGAGGAAAGACAGCCCAGAGAGAGCATGGGAACAAATTAGGCAGATTACAGTGAACTGCAGAGATACAGCATGAAAAGCAAATTTAGAAAAGAGAGGAATTCAAAGGAGAAACAGCCAGAAATGTTTCATTTCTTGGTGAGATCTATTTTCACTAAGAGTACAAGATTTTCTTTTACCACTTAGTAGTTTTATTTTTTTTACCATCAATTAAACTCGGTAATGATCCCTCACTGGGTTTAACATTTCCCTAATGAAGTATTTGCTTTCTGCTAAACTGAAATATTTCAGTGGTAGCCAACTCTGAATATTAACTTCAGTGAGACGAAGATAGTGTTGCTAATAATAACTTCAGCATTAGCTTTTGAATATAAGAACACTTAGTGAAAGCATTGCAGATCCCTTAGTGGCAGGAGACTTTTACCTTGGAATACCAAACCTGGCCAGCTGCAAGAATTTTAAAGGCTGTTACAGGCTATTTTCTCAGTAGGTAAAAACTCCCTGGCTCTTTAAATGAGATATTACAAGGAACAAGTCTATAGCAAGTCAAATGAAATGCCCCCAAAGCCTGCCTCCTCCCAGCCTCCCTTCCTGCAGCAGTTTTGTGCTGTCCGTAGGTGATTTCTCGGAGCCAGCAAGGCCTGATTAAAATCCTCCCTGCTGGTTCATGTACAAACATGGCTTTGAGTTTAGAGGCAAAGTTGCTTCTCCGTCTCTCTGGTAAATGCTCAGGTTTTCTCGTTGCGACTGCTGGTAGGAAAGGGGGAGAAGGAATGCAAAGAAGAGGAAATTAAAAATACAGCGCTGCACATTTTTCATGCAACAGGACTGGTCCGTTTACAATGTAACATAACAGCAGTTTTTCAATCAAAATAAATGAGGACAAATTCTCTGCTGGTAAAAGTAGATGTAGCGCCGTGACTTTGCTTTAACGTAAGCAGAGTACGATCCCCTCCAATATAATAAACCCAATGTATAGACAGACCATGAAAAAACCTAAATTTTTTCTTTTGCTGTGAGCAAGTTTAATGGCTTTTTTTTATTTATTTATTTTAATGCTATGCGAATAACAGGACTGTTTTTAAGTAAACCCCGTTGTATTGTGAAATTAAAAACCCCATTTGCAGACAAGTGCTGCCAGGTGGCGTTTGACAACTGAGGCAGAGATGCTTCCTGAATTTAAAGCTAAAACACTCTTATTAGAAGGAAAACAGACTGGGTGCACTTTCTATCTTCTGCTGGAGTCTGTGGTCCCTCTCTGAAGCAGAAGCACCCTGTGGGAGCCCAGCCTGGAGGCCAGGGGTGCTGCTGGACCCGTGGCCAGGAGAGCAGCCCATCCCTGCCTCCCTGGAGGGCTCTGCGGAGCGGATCCCGGGTGCTGAGGATGCCGGGGATGGGGAAGGGCTGCCAGCCCCGATTAGCTGTGCTCTGTAACAGCACCGTCCTGTTTCCACTCACCACGGTAGAACGTTTCTGCCGGGCTAACAAGGCACGGGGTAATGAGAAACACGCCAAGTTTAAGGGAAAGAGGAGTCGGACCTGCGCACAGGAAACAAATGTGATCAATTACCCCAAGTGCAGGGCTCACAGATACCTTATCTTAAGGCTCCTTCAAATAAGAACTTGATTGTTTCCAAATGCGCCTAAGGAGTTAGTGATAGAAACACATTAATGCGAGAGACACGGGAAATTTTATTACCTCCAAAAAATTGTCATTATTACTTGCTTCTGAAGATATGGGGGAATCAACACAACTGCCTAACACATGATCATGGCAATAAATCTGTGACTCCCTGTGCATGTGCAGGCTGTACGTAGAGGCAGATTTTCAGCATTATATTATTGCAGTCATTAAGCAATATTTCAAAAAGCTACCAGTATTTATCACAACATAAAAATCCTCTTTTATAGTTGTTTGTTTGTTTCGATTTGATGTTTTGTTTTTGTTGTTTGTTTGTTTGGTTTTTTTTGGCATTGGATTTATTTATTTTCCTCAAATATTTCAAAGAAGTTTTGCTGGTTGACTATTCTCTTTGTAGGTGCTGCACCCTCTGCAGACAGCTCCTGAGCTAAGGCTGACACTGGAGATCATTAGCTGAAATTTCTGACAAACGGGGTGTTTTCTGAAGATGCATTAGGAGCAGGGAGAAATGTGCAATGGCCAGCTCATACTGAGGTATGGCTTTGGCCTAAAGATGTGTGACTCTCTCCAAGGTTTATAATGTAAATCTGGAATGTTCAGGACAGGAATATATAGTTTTTCATGAAACTGCTACTGTCTGTAGGGACATCACCCATGGATGAATTAGCAGAAGGGAAGTCTCTGTAGAAAATCTAACAGGCAATTCCCTTTGGCATCAGCAGGAGTTCCGTGCATGGTCTGATGAAGTATTTGACCTAAAAATTACAATTCTATTAGAGAAACTCTCTGAGATGAACGTGCCGTTTCTTACACCTTGTGGGTGCATTTACACAGGCTGAGACCACGACTCCAGAGCAAGGCAGTTTTGCCACTGATTTTAACAGAAGTAACACCAACTTCTTGTATCCCTACACACGGCAGTGTTCCCTAGGAAAGGAATTTATTACCTGGGCTCTCAGGACTGGTGCACCAGTAGAAAAAATCAATATAGTGTGGGTGGGTTTTGTCAGTAAAGAGTCCAGACTGGATTTCAAAGGTGTTTGTTCCCTTATAAATCCACACCTGATCCACCTTTGCATGATGTGTATGAAATGAGGGCTGGAACATTTAAATTTTGCTAGACATCTCTCGACATAGATGTTGCTGTGTGAAGGGGGTGATTGCATCATTCAGCAGGGACTTGTTTCCTTTAAAACATGTTTGCCTTTCTCCTGGCATCCTCTTTAGCACAATATTCTGTTTGGGATTGTTATTTCATGTTTGACATGAAAAAATAAGTTGTTTTAACGTTCATGCACATTTACTAATTCCAAAAGAATTAAGTGTTTATCATAAATATTCGTTTAGGTGCAGCTAAACCCTTCAGACATGCTTGTTACAGTGATGCATGAGGTGGGCATTTCAGGGGACAACACTGAAATATTTAATAAAAAAGTTTCAGGCATTTACCTGAAATTATACTCAATATCAACCTGTTATGGTTTATTTAAGTTCTGCACTTTAGCCTGGAGACATTTGCCAGTGCAAAAGTAATGGTTGCTTTAACATCCGTGTACAAAAGTGGAATTTAAGAGATTAACTTGCATTTGACCTACTTCAGCTCTCCTGGTAATGAGGGGTGCAGAGGCACAGAATTAATTTCTCTCAATTTGTGGCTCTCAGGGGTGCTGCTAAGTTTGAGAGTGCTTGAATTTTAAGAGTCTCCTGGTGTGTTGAGAAGGTTTTGTTACTGCACAGAGTTCTGTTAGCGGCAGGGACTGAAGTGCCAGTTTTATCTGTTTGATTAATAGCCTGATTGAGTTCTAGTGTATCTTTGCAAGAAAAAAAACATATTTTCTCTCCCACTCGAGGGGCATTTTTTCCCACATACCCCGATTCTCTTTCACCTCCCAGTAACAGCTCAAAACAGCCAATGGTCTGAGAAATGTCTGCTCGGCCTAACTTTGTCTGCAGCTCTCACACTGGATTTGTCTCATCTTCCCAATAATCTGGGTTTTGCTCAAGATCTGTTGAACCTTTGTTGTGTGTGATATTAACAGGCTGCTTCTAGCAGGATGTATAACTCTGGGTGATATTATTCGGACTGATGGGATTTTAAAAGCCAGCAAATGACTGTGCAATTATTACTCCAGTGCTGTGTCCTCACTGCAGCATTAATGCACCTGAAGAGATTTTCTGCAAAGCAATTTATACTCTCGTGAAATTGTCTGTAACTGCTGAATGTACAGTGTGTCCTTTTCTCCCTCAAAGGTCTGGTTTAGTTCCTTATCGACACATTCATCCCTCCTCTTCCTTTTCAAATAAGTTCTGTTCAGTGGAAGCTTTCTTTGTACAGGATCTCTTCCGACAGGATGTGATTTATTCCCAGCTCACTGCAGTTTATCAAGGAAATAAACAGAGCAAGCAATAAGGTGTGGAGACACCAACCTGCATCAGACACACGTCTGGTATAGGATGATAAAGATAAAAGATTTCTAAAGTTTTAAAAATAATTTTTAATTGATTTATCACGTAGGTATATTGGTGTTGAGAGTTTATCTTTCCTAGAATTTTTTAAAGAAAAAGCTGCTCTACTTCTCTGAGTTCTCCAGTGAAATCATGGCACAGGGGAGCTTTGGGAGAGCATGTGTTTATGTGAAAATTTACCAATAAGCACAATGTTAAGCATCTTCCATTTAACAGCAAAAATCTGTATTAACTGTGGTGAAATAAAACGTAAATATTTGTGTCTTATATATAAGGGGACCAACAGTTGTGCCAGAGCCCGTATCACCGTGTGCAATGCCCTTCTCCCGGAATGCAGCTGTATTGTGTAACGTGACCCTATCAATTTAATAGAGACTAATTGTCCTCAGCCTCTTTTGTGGGAGTTCACAAAGCCTTTGCCAGGTTTCGGTGTCAGATCCTCCTCCCCAAAACCTGTGAAACGCAGCTTCCCTTTGGGCCTGTGATCTGTCAACAAACCGGTTCCAGTGGCTCCTTTTCAGCAGGCCTGGACTGACCAGTGCTTCTCCCACAAGGAGCTGGCTGATATTTTTATTTCCAGGCTTAGAAACCCAAGATTGCTGAATTCAGGAGGTTTTATACACAGAGCTCTTCTGCGGGGCTTCCTGTCCTGAGAGGCACACAGACGTCCCTCGGTGCTGTTGGTTTTGTTGTGTTAGTGTTTTCAGACAGTCATGAAGGATTTTCTTGGTTTTTCAAGAGGCAAAAAAAATTTGAATATTTTTAAGTTTCATTTTTAAAACATAAACCAGTGTTTCAAGGATGCATTTTTAACACAAGAATCGAGACCACCTGTTTCAACTCTGCAGAAGCATATCTTGCTATCATGTGCTTTCTTGGTTTTGTGGAAATTTTTAAAGGTTATGCATTATGATTTATAAAAAAAAGAAAAACAAACCTTGACAAATTTTGATTTTAAATATTTCTTACTCTTCTTTCATCTGATGGAAAGCTTTAGTTGCTGCCATACATGCTTCAGTGAAAAACAACAGCACCAGTGCCCGACCCACTGTACAGAGTTAATGTCCTGCAATTTTTCCCTGCTCCTGAGAGTCGGAGGGAGTTTCCAGCTCCACTTTTCCTAGCAGCTGCCAACGTTGTCAGCACTGATCTGTCAGAAAGGATTTTTCCTGGCCAAACTTTGAAGCTCCTTTCTGACATCCCCAACAAACTAATTGTTGTCTCCTGCCTCCGAGAGCCCTCTGAAGTCCCAACGAGTTAGTGTCTTCTCAAGAGATGAGAAAGGGGACTCACAAAATCAATTTATCAGGCTATTACGCATTGTCATCAGCCAAAACAAAAACCTGCTAAAGACAGGAGAAAAAGAAGGAGAAATGGGTCTCTGAGAAAAGGTTACAGAACATCCATCTTCTCTCCTCTTCCGATTGTTTCCTTTCTTTACCCATTTTCATACCCATTTCCCTCCACTAAAAGACACTTTATGACAAGCATTGTAATCTCTTTAGACCAGGGGGGAACCTCTTCTTTAGGACCAAATCTTTGCAAGGCGTGAGTGACAGCGGGAAGGGGTCCAATTGCCACCGAAGACACTCAGGCAATAAATCATCCACCCTGGCATCAAGTGGCTGGGCTCGTCCACGCTTCCCGATGGCCACCAGCGCCTGGCGGTGACAAAACAGCCATTGTCAGCGCCCAGCAGCCACATTCCCTCCTTCTCCCCGCCGAGGCTTTAGCTTCACCTAAGGCATAAGAAACAGATGATGGCGTTGGGAAAGGAAAAACGGGGGAAAATCTGCCACGGGTGGGAGAGGGGATGCGCGAACACGGTGCTGCTGTTACCGCGTACGTCTGTAAGGTCAGACAATGGTAGCGACTGCAGGAGCGCCGTCAGGGTTTTATTGGCAATTACTGCACGGCCTTTTGAAAGCCTCCAGCCCAGACAGCGCTTTTGCTGGCGTGTTTTAAAGACTTTCCATTTCCAGGTGACCCCTGGCGCTGTGGTTACTCTTTAACCAAGGCAAGGCAGCGCTCGGAGGTGTGCGCCGCTCCGAGCACAACAGCTCTTCACCAAGCAGAACAATCTTAAGGAGGAAATACTGGAGGGAAAAACAAGTGCTTGTCACCCAGATGCAAAGATTGGAGCGTGTTTTGGATTCTTTCAGGCCAAACCCAAAGATCTTTGCGTTGTCAAGTTATCACACCAAATACCATCTCGAGCTTTTTATCATTCGCAACTAAATCGCCATAAGGGGAGCTAAAAAAAAGCGCCAGGTTCGTTCCCCTGAGAGGCCCGTGCGCTGCTGCTGCATAAAAGACATTTACAGATAAGTTGTAATCAGCTCAGAGTTACATATTAACTGATGAATTATGGTAAAGAGGGGAATAAAAGACTGGAGTGGGATGAGTCTCTAAATCTGAAGCCCCTCAAAAGGTCACCAAAGGATAAGAGTAGCAGAATATTTATCACTGCTGCGTTTTTATCCTTATTGATTTTCCCCTCAGTGTCATTAGGGTGTTTTCTTTAGAGAAATGAGCTGGACAACACTAACCATTTATTAATTATTGTTGATGCTGGGAAAAATGACCCGTTCTCTCAAGAATGCCCCTCAACTTGGTGCACTTGCTAAATGTAATGCAAGAGAGGAACTTGACTCTGGAAATTTAAATAATGAATTAGTTAACGTGCCATTGACCCCTCTAATCTGTTGTGGCAAGTGGAAACCTCCGTGCATTTGTTTCTCAGTGTGCTGTTGTTCTGCGTGCCCCAGTTCTCAATTATAAGATCCATTTTGGGGTATGAGAATGCAATAGATATTAAAAAAAATTAATGTCTGGAGCTCTGTATTCGGGCAGACATGACTTTCATTATCATAAGAAATATAGAGATTATATCATCCTTCCAAATATCGACTAGCCTGGGGGTGAATAGTTTTTGTTGAGTGAGTGAGTAAAACATCATTAGTTTTTTCATGATCACCATGGGAAAAGCTGACAAGTAGATTTTTCTGTTGGCTGTTATATTTTCGTGACAATTTTGTAAGGCTGTGTTATACAGTTCTGCACATAATGAAACTCCTTTGTAGTTTAGTAACAAGGGAAAATATTACTCCTTTTCTTTTTAACTGTAAATTGATTAGGCTGCTCTGAACCTGGCAAAAGTAACCAGCACTCTCTGTTTTAACATTTTGAATTATTTAATGAAAAGCCTTTAAGGTCTTTGGATTCACAGTCAAATTGCTACAGAGAGTAAATGAGATGAAGGTTTTTCTAGGCTCCATGACAGGTCTATCCCATTTCATCATCTTAACTAAAAAATAATCCTATCTAACTTGAAATCCACAGCAGCTGTAAGTAGAAAATAAATCCAAACCGCAGCTCAGTCTTGTAACCTAACAGCCATCATAAATAATCAGAATCTATTTGAAGGTGGAAGATGGGACATTAGAAGCTATTTACACTACTAGAGTGATGCCATTGATCAGTAAGAGCAGCCCGTAGATAAGACTCATATGATGTCATGGTTATTTATGATGGGAACTGACAGTAAAGCTACTATAGAACTTTCTTCCCGACAGCTTCATTCATTTCTGTTTGTGATGCATTTTGCTGTTAAAGAAGCAATCAATAGCAAAATTGTGGTGATAAAAGTTATTACTGGTTAAATATGTGAAAAATGTGCCTGTGGGTGTATACGTATATAATGCCAACTATGAGAACATTAAAAAATTAGGTCAGCGGAATTTATTTAATACTTTTTAGCACCAATGTACAGGAGAGCCATTTTGTGTTCTTTGGTGGTGCACAGGTACCGCAGCCCGATTTATTTTCTAATCTCATCAAACTTATTGTGACCATGAGGAATGCAGCGTTGCAAAGATTCAATATAAGGTTACAGGTTCTCTGCAGTTCGCCTTATGGCTCACAGCGTGTTGGTGCAGCTCAAAGAGGAGAAAAAAGCCCTTTCAGGCCAGTGTCAGACCTGGGATTCCCCTGTTTGTGCCCAGCATTACCTGTTTGTGTCCAGTAATTAAGAGGGTTTTAGCAGCAAGCAAAGACTCCCAAAACACAGAAATACCCCTGCACCAGGTCCAGTGTGCAGGCATGAAAATGGCAATTTTATTGCCTGTTTAACAACAACAAAAAAAAGGCAAGAAAGAAAACATTCTTTTCTTCTAAATGCTCTTGGTAGGAGATGGATAATAAAATAAAGAGGGGTCATGGCCAAGTTCAAGGGGTGTTATTGCTGCTTCCTCTCATGCCATGGGTTGTCCTCGTGGTCTGGTGCTCTGGGTGGGCACTTGGGGGAAGAGTCAGAAGAGGGAGTGTCAGAGAGATCTCCAAGGAGGACAGGGATGACCCAACCAGCACTGGAAGACACCACACTGCATCAGGAACTGTATTAAAAATCATGTGAATCACCAAAAATTAAAAAGAAGCATAAATGGAGAGAGAATGACTGAAATACCCTTTTTTTTTTCCCTGTAGTGTTCACATAGGCCACAAACTGATTAACAAATATACAAAGATGCTTTTTGGTCAGAATTAGTCCAATATTATCTGTTCATTAGCAAACTCAGGGTGATTGACTCATTAATAATGGCTGGTATTTGATCCTAAAGTTAATTTTCCCTATTGAAGAACTGATAAAAAAGATAGGGCTTCATAATTACCCTTATTGCAGCTAATTTATAAAATTCTTCATTAAGTTTATATTCCTACGTATAGATTAAATCTGTCTAAGATTTAATCTTCCATGGTATGAATCCCTAACCTCAGAGGAGCTGGCTCATCTTTTAAACAATCCACGCTCCACTTGGTGTAGTTCCTTTATGTATATGATTGTGTGTACCCAGCAGGTCAAAGGCACTGCTTCTCCAGACCATTGTTGGCCTGGGACAATAAATATTAGACTTAATTTAAATGGGTCAGAGTTCATTCCCATCCACTGCCCATCTATATGGCAAAACCGTCTAGTCAGTCACTTATTTGAGACAGAAACAGCCAGTGTCAACAAACTGCCAAGGAAATAAAATAAATGTTTGATGGAGCTGCTTCTAAGCCATGCCAAACTGACCTGAGATCTTGTACCCGTGTCTCTCCACAATGTACAGAAAACAGTGGGGTTTTTGGAGCTTTACTCTTTGTGCCTTGGCACGTGGTTATCCAGTTAAATACTGATGTACCTCTTGGTGGGATTTCTCTTTTTTTTAATGTGATGAAGAAATATGGCCCTTATCAATATTTCACACGTTTTAGAGGTAATACTGCCGCTATGACTTCACACTGTTCGCCCCAAACGGTCCCCAGGTTGCACTCAGGAAATGTTATTACAAGACTTTCTGTCGAGTTTTGTGGAAGGATGGGTTCCTGCACCTGGTTGGAAGCAGGGGGCGGTTGCACTGGAATTCCAGCTGCTCCCAGATGGCTGCTGGTCCTCGCCTGCAGGGGAACAGCAAACTGCTCAAACGAGGGGGGACAGCTGGGTGGCTCACAGGCTCTGCAGGAAACAAGGCAAGCCTTCATTCCGTGGGAGCTTGAGGCTGGTGCTGTGTTCAAACCATTCCAGGGAAAAGCGATTTGGGATGGCACAAAATGTTTTCCAGTGGCACTCAGCCTGAAGTGTCGTGGCTGGGCAAACTGCCTAGAATTTGGAATTCTCTCCTTGGCAAATGAGGGCAGGGCTTTGCTCTCTTGCAGCATCTTCCAGCTGATGTTTCCAAGGCACTTTACAGATATTCTGCATTAGCATTTGCTGTATTTAAATGTACAGCAGTGAAAGAACCAGAATGTAGGGGGATTAAACTGAGCAGTTTCAAACTCGCTACCTAAGGGTGTCAGGTTTATAAACTCTATTTTTCTGTGTCTGAGCAGGCAGCCCAATTCTCAGCGCTGCTCAGCAGCCTCCATTGACTGCAGAAATTATGGGGTGGATAAGTTTGCCTCTTTTGTTTCCAGTGTTTCAGAATGTGCTCGTCTCCAGCTGTGTTAGGTATTTTTTGGGTTATTTATGCCCAACAACAGTCATATGTTAATGACCCATCTGTGCTTTGAAGCCAACATGTCTCTGAGGTGAACTGGATGAAGGAGGAGGCTGCTTTTGGGATGTTATAATGTTAAATATGTGCTGATTGTGGCAGACATAAACACAGGGACACACCTTCATCCAGAGCCTGTTGTCCCTTGTGAGGGTGGCAGATGCAGAGCAATGTTGTGCAAAGAAATGGCCAAACCTGCAGCACCAGAGGGTCCCAGTCCCAAAGATTTTACTCTTGCATCCAAGCTGTACTAATTACTTAATTTTTACCTGGATTTTCTCTAGTCACTAACAAGGCAGTCCTGTTGAATACAACCAATACAGTAGAAAATTGCTCCAGTCATGTTATTCCAAGTGGATTGGAGTAGAGAGGAATTACCTACCTATTAAATGAAAAAAAGGAAAAAACAACCCCAAAAGCTTTTTTGTATTTGTATCAAAGCTGGGTATACTTTATGCAAGCTCATCCTTACTAGCTGAACACTGGAATTCTCCACTGACCTGGATAATCACCTTTGGAAACAAATGAGCTGCCCCTGTGTGATTATAAACACATTTTAGAACAGTTTTAAGATAAAAATGCCCTAACCCCCCTCTCCTTTGCATGTAACAGCACAAGTCCCTTGAGCTCAAGTTTTCAGAAGTTGCCACCAAGTCCTTCCACGTGATGTTTTTCAGCAGAGCCGAGTATCTGACTCCTGCAGGGACTGTAACCCAGAGCTGCTGGGGTCAGACCACTGGCCAAGTCAGCTCGTGCTGGCTGGAGAAATAAATCCCACTAAAGGAGGCTGCATCTAAAAATGTGGCTCTTGCACATGTGTTTTTTCATCTGCAGTCAAAGGATGCATTGGGTGCTTGGGGTTTTTGCCTGATTGACTGAATTAGTAATGTAAAAATTGATTGAAATATAAATTCTCAGCGAGAACGTGCCATGTAAGAAGGGGCTCTATTCCTTCTTTCGAAGACAAATGTGTCAGAGATCCTTCCAGTTTATGTGAATGCCCTTTTCATCATTTGAAATGCTCCAAATTTCTAGTGAAGGTGAGTTTACCATGCTAGGGCTGAGCTTGGGAGCTGCTGCTGAATGAAAGGCACAACTTGCACAGCAACACCAGACCCTGGATCCAGGATCCTGGATCCACGTGTGAACTGTTCCGTTTCATTCATGAAAAACACTGCCTTTAAAAGGCAGGAAAGCTCTGAAATTTTGCATAAAAGAAAGTTGTCTTTGTCAGTATTTATTAGTAGACCCTGTTGTCTATTTTATTGTGGCATAGAGGTTGTGGCCTCCGAGCTCACATCATCTTTATTCTTGGGCAAGACCTCTTTAAGTTAAAATCTCTCTAAATTACATAGCCCCAGTCTGAGTAAAGGCTTCCATGGCTCCTTCTATTTCTGTTTTTTATTCTGTTTAGTCTGCCCTCAAGTTTTCTCACTTTCTTAACTGTACACCTATCTTTGAACAGAAGGAACCCCAATAAAACACAGATAAGCTGCAAACAAAGATTTCTGCAGCTCGGGGAATTTGACCCAGAAGCCCATTTATCTGTGGATGCCTCTGCTGCTCCTACAGTCAGGAATTTGCCCCTGCAAATTGCTGCCAACAAATGCAGTTGCCCAGGGTGCCCCATTTGCACACACATGTGCATTTATCCAGATGTTTGAATCAGATTTTTCTTTTAACAGTGTGTCAATGAATTGTGATGATGTATTTTGACATATTGAGGAAAGGGAAGTTTTCCTTGTGTGAAACAATTGGGAGAAGTGAAAGTGAAAGGTAAATGCTGGACAAAATCGTTGGAGGAGCCTGGCTGGGAGCTGCTCCTTGCTTAGAAAGGGGGTCTGAAGGAGCTGGTGGACAGAACACTCCAGAGACCCTCAGTGCACCCTCCCTCCTGCAGGAGCTGCTGCACTGCCTGCAGACCCGACTGAGGGCCAGCAGAGTTGATAATTCATGTCAAGGTGGATGCAGTACCCGTTTGCTGCTTTATCTCTCTGCGAGCCTTGGCTGCAGGTGCTGGCCAGTCCAGTGAGTTCAGGTTGCCAAACGCTGCATCCGTGTCTGAGCTCTGCAAGGTGAGCACTTACAGGAACTTGGAGCAATTTTTAATTCTGTTCGTTCTACTCTTGAGACAAGACACTGATTCTGATACCTCGCAGCATTTCCCTTTCCCCCTGCATTGGTCTGCACTAACCTTTTCAAAGCGTGGAGAGTTTTTCACAAGGCTATGCTTTTTCATAAGGCTTTCCCCGCTAATTTTACCTTCCTTGGTTGCCCTAAATGGCAGAAATTTAGAGATTATGACGAATGCAAAAATATTCCTATAGAAGATGCAACCATAAGAAAAAATTTGGGTTATGTTGGAGTCCTACCAACCTTGATTGTGTCCTTTTCAGATGCATTTTAAGCCATCTCTACCATTTGTGTAAATTACACACACAATGTGGGCGTGTGAGTGCATTAAATATGCTCTCATAGGTTTGCCTGTCATATCATAAAAGCAGCAATAAAATACTGAGAGTATATTATACTTATTAATGTACGTTTATAGTATGCAATCATTAATCACAAAATACTAATAACGGACTTTTTTTTTTTATCGTGTTGAGGCAAAACTTGCCAGCCCTGACTGTTATGGTTGACTTTACAACCACCTGCCTGTCAGCTCTAAACACGGTGCAGGGAATATTTCACGGGGAAAATGCAAGGTCCCTAAAACATCTGGTTGTAAACCTGCAGTAGGGTTTGAAGCAATAATAAAGCTCGTGATGGATGAGTCACGTGAAGCTTCCTTCACCAAAAAAAGCTGTTGCATTTCAGGCTTATTCTTCTCTAATAAAAGACTTTCAGGAGCTGGACAATAGCTGGAGCTTTCCCCTTATTCTCAGGGGTGAATGGCAGCACGGGCAGGGCACAGCTCTGCACAGGGGCACAGGAGATCTGCTTTCCCAGAGCTGTGGGATGAGAGTGTCCCCAGCCCCACGCTCATCCCAGGGCCCCTCTCACGGCTCAGGTGAGACAGAGACTTGTGCAGGAGCAGGAATCCCCCTCCAGCTCCTCCCTTTGCATCTGCTAAAGGCTCTCTCCTGGGAGAGGACACAGACCTGCCCTAGAGCTCGGTGGTTGCTCCCCCATAGCCCATTTTATCTCTTTTTCCTCCTCAGGGGTGCCCACAGTGCTGGAAGGTGGATGAGGATTTTCCCTTGGGTGCCACCCAGCCCCTGCTGGCTCTGGTGGGATCAGTCCCCAGGGCTGTGGGCCGTGGATTTTCCCCTAGGGTGGTGCTGTTAAGCTGCTGATGAGCTGCCTTATTAACTCAGATCTCATTTCTCTCCAACTGGCTGGGATGGGATTTTTATCTGTTTGAGGGTCAGATTCTGTGAAAACACCTCAAGGAACCCATTTTACTGCCAAGTGAAGAGTTTTCCCATAGCCATGTGTTTCCTATGTAAATGTATGTGGTGACCTTGGAGCCATCTAAATCCCTGTGCACATCTCACTTGCTCACTCTTGCCTTTTTTTGATGAATCAGAAGTAAAATCAAAAGCCTCTTTGAGGATTACTGAAAAGGAATTCCACATGTGTTAGTGTGTGTGCACAGCCCATTTATTTCAGAGCCCAATCTCACTAAAATCAAATGAATATAATCTGAACATGCTTTTAAAAGATTAAAACCCCAAAAGATGAAACTGGAAAACCTTTAGAGTTTTTATAAGAGGCAAACAATTTATGTGGTCCATCACGTGCATTTTTAGACCAGTGTTTTCAGAGCAGATTCTCAGAATAACAGGACAGAACTGGAGTCTCATCATGGACTGTAGACCTCAACAGGATATAACAGCCCAAACATTTTTTTAAAAATCTGTTTTCAATGCCGTTTTTCTAGGAGGAAAACAATCTCTTCTTCCCAAAGTCATCTGTCAACAGGCTTTCAACTTTTTATCCTCTTTCTGGGAGGGTGCACAGCATCCTTTATCTTCACTAGTGTCTGGATCTTGGAGGCTTCATTCCACCAGTCTTTGTTTAAAAGAGGTGTTTTGCCCCCTCCCTTGGAAACTCCAGAAATGATCTTGTAGATTCAAATTCTGCTCAGGTCTTGTGTAAATATTACACAGAGAGCAGCTGGAAAGACACTCTCACTTCTTTTATGGGGGTAATGGGCCCTGCCTCTCATCACGCTCCCGGTCCTTATCTTAACAACTCCCCAGTAAATTTAAAAATTGAGGAAAGTGCTTTAGTGACAGACTTAAAGACTGACTCCTCTGTCCTCAGAACAGATACAAATCAAGGTCATGACCCTCTGCTCTTCCAAAGGTGCTTGAAATTTGGTTTTCTCTTGCTTGCTTTAAATCCCCTCTTCTCTCAGGGGTAGTCTCTTCATTCAGTGCAGATGTGCCACTGAATGGGACTGCCAGAGAGAGTCAGCAGTATTTCACCTAAAGAGAGGATCCATCTTCTCCTACGTAGACTGTAATTTATTTGTAGAAATTGAAGTCCACAATTTCAGACTGTACTCTAATGTGTGTATTATGTATCTTGCCTGTACAAGGGAAGTGTTAACATCCTGTATCTGTCTCTCTTTTTTGTGTATTTAGGCAAGTACCTTAGTAAGTGATTTTTACATCCTGAGATCAGCAGCATGCCAGTGGAAATAGAAAATTTGAAACTATTGCACAGCACTCACTGCATCCCAAAAGCTGCAGCTATTTCTTTGTATTTATTTTTTTTACATCCATGTGTGCTTAAATACATGGCAGCAAATATTTCCCAACCTTTTTAGCCTGTAACTGGAAGTGCTGTCATCATGCCCCTGCATTTCCCCATTTCCCTCTGGGGGAGGAGGGAACCAGGCTCTGCAGAGGGACTGGCTGTGGCAGCATCCTGACAGAGCTACCTGGGGCTTTTGGAGATGCCTTTAGGAGCTTTTCCAGGCTCTGTCCTTCTGTTTTGCAGCCTCATTAGCTTTCATGGCTTGATTTCAGTGGTGTGTCTACATGACATTTATTTGCTTTATGAATTGAGGTTTTAATTCACTTATTTTGCTTTTAGCGAGTGAGTGGATCCATGTTGTAAAGTTTTAAGACTTGCTCTTGAAACACTATCTTCTTGGCTAATAAACTGAGATGATGACAAGATCTGTAGTGAATATTCAAATAAATGTGATTACTTCATTTCATGTCAACAGAGGAGGTGAAAAGTGCAGCTCAACTGGCTGGGTAGGACTGGAAGGAGGGGCTGGGAAAAAGCAAGAGACAACAAAGAGATAGTTTGTAAGATTTAGTGGCTTTTTTTCAGCAGGGGTGTTGAGAAGTCAGTGTTGCAGTGTTCAGCAGGGTCACACAAAGTGCAGAAAGTTTCTTATATTCATTGAGAAAAGCTTGATATGTGCTTCCAAAATTCAAACAATGGGGAAAAAGTAGATGGGCAGATGATGTGCTGCTTATACCCAGTTTAAACAGGCTGAGGCTTGCTCTGAATATGCATCATCCTTTTTATATCAGAAGGTAGAAAGTCCACTGTCTTTCACAAACTATAACCGTGATAAGAGGGTCTTTGAGGAAATCATAAAAGACCATGAGACCAGCGGTGGTGTTTCCTGGCTTGAAGATTGACTAACCCAGAAAAGCAGACTTATCTAAACGAATTTTTCGACCTTCGTGTTTGTTAATAATAAAATAATAATTTCCAAATGCAGATTGGGCAGGACTTGATCAGGATTATTTGCATGCAGGCAATCAGCTTTTCATCAGACACTTGAATTGGCTTGTCTGGCCACCTCCAGGAAGGAGATGTTCCTGGGAAAGGTGCGCTGGTGTTTGCGTTATCTGTGGAGATTATGAAATGGTTTCCAACCAAAGCGGTGATGCTGTTAATGGGCAGCAATAAGATGTGGTTTACACAGATAAAACCCTTGTCTGGGAGGGGAATGACAATGTAGGTCTGTTCCAGTAACCTTTGCCTTGACTCCGGGGCGTCCTTGGGAGCGTCTCTATCACACTTGCAGGTGCTGACTCACTCTGGGTCATAATCTTGCTCAATACTTGGGGGAAAAATATTCTCTGGAAGTAACAAGTAACAGCATTTGTGGCATTGCTACATATGTGAGACCATCCCAGCACGATGGAGATTTCTGTGAACAGCAATTTCCCTGCACGTTGGGACAGATGGGTCAGCTACTCTGCCAAACACCTGGGGACACCCACCCCATCAGTCCTTGTGAATGTGTGGGACATTGAGGTGGACGTGGTTAAAGTGCATTGGGCATTTTCTACCAAGGCAGGCGTCCTGTTCCAGACTCAGGCTGTAGAAATACCCTCAATGATATCAGGGGTGCTTCTAGCTGTGAGAAGAAAAAAACATCATTATCGAAAAAGAGCATTATACCTCTAGAAATAGCACAGCCAGCTCAACAGACCCACACTGATAATGGATAATCACACATTTCCCCCCAGTAATTTTGCATAGAGAGATGTTGCTGAATTGTTCCTCCAGCCTGTCCTCTTGATTCCTTTCTGGAGGGAACCACCATTGCAGACTTGCAGGGCCTTTTGAGGATGGAAAGGGCGGTTGATCCAAGGGACCAAGTTTCCTCCTTCCTGCAGGCCCCTGTACCTGTTGGATTTTCTGTGCATGTGTTTTCTTTGTTGTCTCCAGTCTAAATCTAATTCTTGTCTGTTTTACTGGGTGCTGCATTCCTAAAATCATTAATACCTCTAGCAAGCTCTGAAATTTTCGTGTTCACTGTCCCACTCGTGCAATATTTTAGTTTCTCTGATCTCCCATTGTAGGAATGTACACAACCTCAGCTTCCAAACTTGGCCTTACACTATTTCTTCCAGACACGTGATGGAAAGGGTTTTTAAAATACTTGTCCAACCTGCAAATCAGTTGATGAGATTTGTTATCAAATTTATTTGGAAAAATATTTCTCTGGCTCCAGGCTACACGCGGAAGGTTTTACCTTGGAAAGAGGTGTAGTCAGAAAGTCATAAGGAAAAGAATATAGAAGTTACTGTTAATAAAAACTGCTATGAAAATCTGGCTAACATAGTTGGTGACTGACATAATGAACTCCTCTCTCCTTCCTCACCTGGGGGAGAGCAAATTTGTGACACCACAGCTGCTCTGTTGTACCATGTTTCTCTTGGGATCTCTGAAGGCCCTGGAGAGGGGCACAGCACCGAGGTACTTGGGCAGTGCTTAGGCATTAAGCAGAAAATAGTCTGTTCTGATGGCAGGGGATAGAAGAATTACCCTGAAAAGTACTTCTGTGCATTGGTGATTGTGCTTCAGACTTGCCAAGTGGGTTTGCAGAAGGGATGATATGAAGTAGTTTGAGGAAAAAAAGGCAAGAAAACATCAGAGCCCAGAAACCAGAGAGCTGCCCTGAGCTGAAGAAAAGCTTGTGACATCAAGTGAGGGCTCCTCCTGGAAATAACAGCAGTGCTTGGGTTACAAAACCTTCCAAAGAACACTGGTGATTCAGGGAAACAGCTTCTTTTTCCAGTCTGTTCATTATGCTTAAGAAAGGGGAGGGACTGACCAAAAGACACCAAACACCCCAGAGGGATGTTTTGCTTTGTTTTCTCTTTTTTTAATTAAAGTAGCTGTTACCCTTCCTCTTGCAAAACAGAATTTATCTCAACTAATATTAAGATGAGAAATAGATAGTCTGCTGGTTAATATATAATTTCAGACTGAAATACAAGAGTTTTTATTTTTATTTATGCTTTTGAAATCTAATCTTTGATTTTATTACCATTTTACCTATAAAAGTAAGATTTCCTCAGGATCTTGTGGTTTGATCAGAGTGCATCTGTTTCCTTCAAATCCTCATTTCTGAAGCCTCTCATGGGACATTTATGAATGGGAAACTTGTCTGGGTCATGAATAAGCTCCAAAGATTCACTTTGGGTTCTTTTTGGGCAGACCAGTAACAGTATGGTGGCTTACCCGAAATAACTAACTGAATCTCCAAAATTGCATTGCAAATTAAGTAATTCAAAGTAATTAAGTATTCAAAGGAACACGAAAAATCTCTCTCAGTTAAACTCCTCCCTTTGAGTTTCCTGGTATTTCAGGATTTCTTGGTACCTGTATCTCAGGCCCCTCTTCAGCTCTGATATAATGAAGCAAATGAAGACAAAAAGCTTTCTCCTGAGATTTTGGGACTTCCTGGCTCTATCAGAAATGCTTATAAAACTTTTTTTTATAGCTTTCTGTCCCTTTTTGTCCCAATCCAGGCTGGAGCTGTAGTGCAAAGCCACTTACTCCAGTGGCTGGACTGACACAGAACCACAGTGCAGCAGATCAAAAGCTGCTGAAGGGTGTCCCTGGAACAGGCTGTCCAGGGGAGTATCTGGATCACCATCCCTGGAGGGGTGTAAAGGGTGTGTAGAGGTGGTTCTTGGGGATGTGGTTTAGTGCTGGGTCAGTGGCTGGACTCCCTGAACTCAGAGGGCTTTTCCAATCTCAGCAATTCTCTGATCCCTTCTGCTGGGAGCAGCCTCTTTACAGGTGGTTTCCAAGCTGTCCTTGAAAAGGTTGTGTGAGGTTTGCTTTGGCCCAATACAAGGTTAGCTGGACAGTTAACACTGTAGATCTAAAGTACAATAGTAATAATGATACCATGGCAGTAGTGAGAACTCAGTGAAGTGGGTCACTCCGGATTGTAGGACCAAACCTAAAATTCCCCTTTTCCCTTACAATTACTACTCAATCTTTAAATTTCTTATGATCCCAGCACAGTGGTCGAGTCATGTAGCTCTGCTGTCTAACCCTGAGTGTTTATGCTTTAACATAATCCCTTTTACTTCTGAATTTGAAAAATCAGAAGGGAAGTTTGAAATGCTGTTTCTTGCTCTAAGACAACAGTTCCAGGGGAGTTTTTATTCTGGCTAATGTACAGAATAAATGCTTTTGAAGCATGGTCTTGTTTTTCCCATTTACAAACAAGCAAAACGAACCATTGTTTTAACAGTATGGAGTAATTCCAAACACAAGGCGATTATTTCTGCAGTTTATTTTTTCACCACATGAATGTTAAGGGTTAACAGTTCTCCTGCATATAACTGACAGTGGTAATATTCTCCTTAGTCCAAAGCGGAAGAAGAGGGGAGTTGCTTGTTGTTATAAAAGCAGGGAATTTCTGGATCTTAGTAAAATAAACCAGGACTTTGTTTCTTGAGGTAATTATTCTCTGGAGAGAGAATAGGAAAGATGGAGGCAATTAGGAGTGACCTTGCATCACTGGATTGTTGAGAACTTCTGGATCAGTGGCTGATATTTTCATAACTCCATTTAAGCAAAGCTTTTTTAAGCTGTTCTTGCCACCACTAGAGAAAACAGAGCATTTAATGGCTGGTCTGGAGCCCGCTGGCATCAGGGCTCTCACCATGTGCTGTGTGGGGCAAATGGGGAGCAGGGAGGAGCACGAGGAGGTTGGGATGAGCACAGGAACAGCTCTCAGGGGCCACAGATGCCCCCAGGAAGAGGGAGAATGAGATATTTCATTGTCCTACCCTGCATGGGACATCTTTTTCTGGGTGCTTATCCCACGCCAGGCTCTGCTAAGGCAAAGCTGTGCAGGTCACTGAGTCCCTCGGGTGGCCGAGGTCACCCTGTTCACTGGAACAGGCAGGAGAAACAAACCTGAGGAGGAGAAACAAACCTGGGAACACTTTTCTGTAACCTCCACCTAACCCCTTTTAAGTAGAGATTTGCGTTCTGGTGGGTATTTTTTTTGTCCTTCTGAAAACTGTCTTTTGAGTGTTATCATTTAAGGAGCGTGTTTAACTTTTATGTGTGAAGTTGGCAATGAATTACTATAAAGCAAATAGAACTGTCCTAGCAGCCTGAAAGTGGTGATATAGCAGATAGCATTCACACCCTCATCTTTGTATTCCCTTCCTTCAAGGATATCAGTAGGCAAACAAGGCTGAGTCTCTAATATGTTTAATAAAGGAGCAATTCCTTAAGTTTCCTGACCCAGCTGTGGCAAAGGTAACGCACTCGTCCCATTGCTCTGCTCCAGACTGATCCCTTGGTGATGGTGGGATGCAACCACTCTCTCCCCCAAGAGCCAGGGTTTGGACCACTAATTTGGGAGCTCTTTTCTGACTGATGAATGAAGTCCCCAGAACAACCAGCAAGCTGCAGCCCTGTGGTGCGAGCAGCTTCAGCAGCACGAACACACCTTTCTCCAACGTCTTTCTCAACTGTTGTCACATTTGCAATGTGATATTGTCAGAGGAGTCACATGAAATCTGTGTCCCTGGATGGCAGATGCGTGTAGGGACCTATCTCTGTATCGCATACCGCCGCAGAGGAGGTTACTGTGCGAAAAGGCATGCGGATTTTTTTCATAGCTTTCTTGTTGTTTGGTTTGTTTGATGTTCTCCTAGCTCTGGCAGATTGCAGCAAATGGTTTTCTCTCGCAGAGGCCACCACCTTTTGAACGATATAAAGGAGTTGCTCTGTTCTCCTGAGTTGTTTTTCTGCTATATATTTACTTAACAATCTCATTTTCTGAGGAGCTGTTGAAAGAACAGGAGTTTGTGAATTATACAACACTAAGCAGTTGATACTGTCCATGGCTTTGGGCCCAGACACTGTCAAAGCTTCTCCTGATTCTGGCTGGTTTGAGAAAATCATTGCAAATTACAGAAGTATCAACAATTTTTTTATTATTTTTTAAATATTTTGTTTCTTTGTTTTTGCTTAGTATATTCTTTTTCCCTCCATAGCTGGCAATTGGTGTTCAGGACGGGTTGGAACTAGGTTGTTGCACATATGGAAGTGAACATCTGTGGTCTCAATTATTGAAAAATTAGAAAGTTTAAAAATAAAAATAAAATGAATGTTAGATCTCCAAGCTCCCTCTCTTGCTATTTGTTTTCCTTGTGCATTAGAAGTAAAAATGCCTTCTGTCATAATAATAATAATTCTCTGCACTATTATCCCGGGATCTCAGATTACTGGGTACACATAAAAGTGTTATGTTTTCTAACGTGCTCACGAAATTAAGTCTTATCCCCCCTTCCCACTTTCCAGACGGGAAAACTACGCTACAGAAAGGAACCTCCTTAATGCCATGCAGGCACTTCCAGAGAGACTGGGGAGAAAGCCACCACCCTTCCCTCCTCCCAGTCAGCCCCAGGATGGCTGTGGTGCCCTGGGAGCGCTGGGTGGTGGCAGGGGGCTCTGGTGTGGAGCTGGGTGCCCTGGTGTGGAGCTGGGTGCCCTGGTGTGGAGCTGGGGGCTCTGTGTGGAGCTGGGGGCTCTGGTGTGGAGCTGGGTGCCCTGGTGTGGAGCTGGGGGCTCTGTGTGGAGCTGGGGGCTCTGGTGTGGAGCTGGTGGCTCTGGTGTGGAGCTGGGGGTTCTGGTGTGGAGCCGGGGGCTTCGGTGTGCAG
>VYZT01034728.1:0-93593 GCA_013400735.1 Pomatostomus ruficeps | reverse complement strand
GTGGAGCTGGGGGCTCTGGTGGGGGCTGGGGGCCCTGGTGTGGAGCTGGGGGCTCTGGTGTGGAGCTGGGTGCCCTGGTGTGGAGCTGGGGGCTCTGGTGTGGAGCTGGGTGCCAGGACCAGGCCCCACGAGGGCTGAGCTGGCACGGGGACGTGGCTGGGGCTCCGTGTGCGTCGAGTTTCCCTCCTGCGGTTCTCCCGCCTGGCCGGCCCCGCGGGCTCGGCCCCAGCCCGTGCCATCTGGAGCATCTTCGCAAATCGCTTTGGACATCTCGCGATGAATCATACCTAGATCCTATTTCTGCGAGCGGAAATCACCACATGGAAACCAGGCTGTGCTTCAGGAGCGATGGCTGGGCTGAGCCAGCCCGGGCTGTTTGCTCAGGGCTGCACGAGCTGCGTTTGGGGCGCAGGCGCCGTTGTTCTGTCCTCGTCCACATCCTGGACTATCAGCTTGTGCCTCTTTGCATTGTCGTTTATGAGAATTAATGGTGTTTCTTTCTGTTTGGGTAAACAGTTTATCCATCTGAGACAGAAGGTTTCTCAGCTTTCCACTTGGTTTACAGATATAGAACTTAAAAGTTCCATTATTGTGCACTCTTCTGAACTGAAGCCATTGTATACAAAATATCCCCTGCTCTTCTTTCATTGTGTAATCTTAGAACAATCCATCATCTGCCTGACAAAGATTTTACTAATTTTTCTTTTTACTTTCCTGATGCAAAGCTGGGAGAATTCCATCCACTAACAGACATAACTAAATGTGATGTCCCTCTGCCAAAGCTTGCTGTGGCGCTGAGCACACATCTCTGTCTACAGTCATTTAATTATATAATGATCCTTCCCACCAAACCACTCCAAGTAAAGAGCAGGAGTAATGCATGCATCAGTGGCAGTGAGAGTACTCATTGATAAGGGGTTTGATTTTGTAGAATAAATAAGTAATTTATTGTGTTTATAGTTGTTACTTTTATAGATCATAAATTAGTTCACATGCTGGCAGAAGAAAATCCTTACCAGTTCGGTGCTTATAAATAAGTTTTACTGAAAAAGGGTATTTTTAGGGTTATTCCAGAAAAACTTTCAAGAATGTGCTTAAACAACCTGCTCCAGACACTGAGTTCAGTGCTAAGGCCAGGCTCACATTCATTATTCCCATTGACTTGAGCTGCCACAGACACAATTTCCCTTCAGAAAACAAAATATTAATAAAA
Organism: Pomatostomus ruficeps; assembly: GCA_013400735.1. Lineage (NCBI taxonomy): Eukaryota > Metazoa > Chordata > Aves > Passeriformes > Timaliidae > Pomatostomus > Pomatostomus ruficeps. The sequence continues at coordinate 92,380 of VYZT01034728.1, read as the reverse complement.
TCTCTTCCTTTAGGACTATCTGGGTGCTGAGCTGGCCTGGTGGTGCTGGCTCTGGGTCAGTGCCTGTGAGTCACTTGTGAGCTGGTGACACCAGTCTTTGTCTCTCCTCCCTGGCAGTGTTACCCACTCACCTGCAAAGTGAAAAAAACCTGAGTTTTCCACCTGGAAACTCCACCAACAGGCACAGATCCCCTCAATGCAGAACGGGGACCCAGTCCCAGGTGATAGTTTTGGGTGTGGGAGTGATGAGGAGCTCCTGGTGCAGGGCTGGGGAGAAAGAGGAGCAAGTGCAGAGGTCTGATTAATGCCGCAGGCTGGGGCCTGATTAACCTGGCCCTGATTAATGACATCCTGTGTGTGCCTGAGTCACACAGCTCTGAGCCTCACCTCCCCGGGGTGCTGAGCACAAACACCTGCCCTGTTGGGCCGCTCTGTGATCACCAAGGCTTGGGAGAAATGGCTCGGAGATCCTCAGGAGGAAGCAGTCCCACAGATGTGAGGTGTCTTTACTGGTAACAATCAAAGGGTTTTATCATTTCCTCGTGCTGAGTTCGACACGGGCAGAGCACAAAGTCACACTGGTTTTTTCTCTAATGAGTAAGTGGTGCAATTTATAACAGTCCCATAAAGATAGTCTTCCTCACCCACATTAAAGTATTCTGCAAAGTAATCATAACCATTCTTACAATTGATTCCACTTCACTATCAGGAGGAGATAAAGTAACCTTCAGTCTCACTTTCTGCTTTTTGATGTGATTACAGGTAGCAACCCAGGAGTTAAGCTCAGATCTCAGTGCATTTTCCAGCTCAGACCTAAAACTCTGCAGATCTAATATCCCCTCTGCTTCACACAAAGCATCCTCGGTCCTGGACTTGGTGTGCAGGCAGGAGATGGTATAATTTGGTTTAAATCATATTTGGAATTTTGTTTAGTTAATCAAATTTACTTGTGAATGCAGACCGGTGTTTCAAGGGGATTGCTTTTGTACCTGCTCTTATGAAAGTCAGCAGAAAAATATTGTTCTTGGCTACTGTCCTGATTAACCCAGACATTTTAATGTGTGTTATGATAGGTCATTTGATGGATAGTCACCTGTACCCTGTGATCAGCTCCGAGCTGGCCGCTGGGGCTGAACTTTAGCAGCTAGGTGTCATAATTTCCCATCTTTTGCTTGATTAATGTTTCCTTTTGAGATCTAAAGGGAAAGTGTCTGGAGAGATCTTTCTCCATTTACTATCCAGTCTGCATTAGCAGGAGAGAACTGCAGGGGCTTTTCAGTGAACAGATCCCGGGAAAAATACAATGTGGAGAATCTCTGTGTGTTGGCAGCTTTGCTCCTGGTTTGTGGAAAGGGAGCCCTGCGTGGTTTGTGCAGCTCTAGCATGTACCTTCTGTGTGCATTCAGATAAAAGCTCCTGGGTCTGAAATACCACATGGTGATGCCTGAGCTACTCCAGGATCTGAAAGGGGCTTGGAATGATCCTCTGGGAGTTAATTGGGAGTGATAGGATACCTACAGGAGACTTTAAAAATTCATAGAAAGGGCAGTTGTCATCTTTAATATTCTTTAGTACTTTTTTCTATAATATTAGGTGATCCTAATATTTTCCATGGACTTCTGCTAGGTAACTCCTCCTTCCTGATTCCATTGCTATTGAATTCCGGAAACTTTTCCATTTTTCCAGCTCAGACCCTGGCAGGAAATGTAACATCCTCAGGGCACTTTGCCTTAGACCAGTGGATGCTGATGCCACTACTTTCAGCAGTGTGTTCAGACTCCTCTCTGTTCCTCTTATCTTAAATAATTCCTTAACTTTCACATTGCAATAAAATTTTTTCATAGTCACAGGTTCTCACTGATCCCCTCTCAATAGTGCAGATCTCTGCAACTAAAGCAGGTGTTTGAGCACCCATGTTAAAGCCAAATAAGCAAATGCAGATATTTGCAGGTCCCAGGTTACTTGTTGAGGTTTTCATCCATGTCCACCAATGCTGAAACGACAAGCAACAGCAGGGGTATAAAAAAATGCTAATTCTGGCTTAAAGTATGTTTGCAAGCCCATTGAGCTTTAAACAGTTTGGCTGGAGGCTTTGAATTCAGATCTCTGTGATAGAGTAAAAATCTGGAGTCTGAAGTGTTGGGTCATTAAAATGAGGGGGGGAAAAAGGCCTCCTGTAACAGGTGAGCTGAAACAAGAACAAAGGGTCTATAAAAAGAGCCAGGTGAAGCACTGAGGAGATAAGGAATGATCTTCCTGTGCACTCACTGCCATAACTGAAAGAATAATTTTTTTTAACAGGTAGGGCAAGAAATGATACTAAACCCTCTTCCACAAGTACAGTGCAAATCATTTCTTCCTGACCCTGGGAGAATCATCTCCCGCCGTTCAGTAGGTTTGGCTGGAGACTTGAATTACTCTTGTAAATCCTTTTAATTTGTACAAGAGTTTATAGCTCTGTCATAAACATTGCTCCCAAGCTGCTGTTCACCCAGTAAGATCCTTTACAATATTCCTTACAAAAGCTGCCAGTATTTTCTGCCTTTGTGAGGATTTGAGTGTTTTCACCTGTTTGCATGGTGGAGCTGATGCAGGGATCTGGAGCCAGCCCTGCTCTGTGCCACACCTGGATGCGATGGCTTGAGCTGTGATTGCACAAGGACGGGCTGAGTTCCCAGAGCCAAGGTGTTCGGTGCTGCAGGTAAGAAAATGCCTGGTTTTAATTGAGAAATCCAGCCTTTGGGGCAGAAATGCTTGGAAGTGTGTGAGCAGAGGGCTTTCCAAAGGTGCTTTCATAGACAAAATGCTGCCATTTCTCTGTCTAATCCTGAGGAGAGCTTTTATCTCCTGTTAGTTCCCACCTTGGAGAATCAGGTCCCATCAGGGCATGTGGCTGGTGACAAGGGCCTTGTGGGCACAAGGCACTGCTCGGTCTCCCAGCAGCAGGGAGGAAGAAGGGAAGAAATTCAGGGAAGCAGTTGCTGGGAGGGGAGGCAGCACCAAAAAACCGTTGAAACTTTATTGGCAGTGCAGCCGGATTGTTTGGGAAAGGGGATGGACGGCTCCGTGTGATTCATGGGACTCAGCGCAGTTGTCTGCTCGTCTGGTCGCATTATCTGTGCCTTCATCTGCCTGTGAGGAGAGGTGTGCTGCACGGTGCAGGGGCAGCCCGTGTGCCACCGTCCTTGAGCTATCTCATATCCCTCTCGGTGAGATCTTGTGACAATTCGCATTACCGTGAGTCATTGTTTCTTTAAAGCTCATTACTGGCAAGGGCTCGCAGCGAGACACCCAAGTGGCGTTGTGTTATCTATGCTTAACAGGGCTATTAATGTCTGTCACCGCTGAAGTGTCATCCAGCAGAAATGTAATTCTGGGTTTCGGGTGCTGAGCTGCAGAGGTATGTTCAGCCTTTGTGTCCAGCCAGGCTGAAACTCAGCACTGTCAAGTGGTGTCTCAGCTTACCAGGTCGGTATTAAAAGGTTTTGGTTTCACTCTAATACGTCTGTATAATCATGTCAGGGCCAGGAGGGATTGAGGAGTTCCTCAGAAATCAGTTCTCAGGCCATATGAGCACCAATCTTTGCTTAGCTAAATCCTCCATGGCCATCCCTGCTGCTTCTTTGTTTGAAGTTTTATTCCGTAGTTCTGCATTACTGGAAAAAGGAGTGTCACAATGCCTGGAGCTTCACAGGCCTCTCTTCCTCCATGGGTCTGATGAGAGAAGAGATTTGTCAACGTGGCGTCATCACAGGGAGACAGCCAGAACCACTCAGTGCTTGCAGGAGCACAGCCTGTCCTTTACCCAGTTCCTAACTCTCTGTTTCCTTCTTTCCCCAGCATTTCCCAGCACCCAGTCACTCTCTAACAAATTACTCAGGGGTTATTGGGTTACAATTCTCCACCTGAATTAGGATTTTCTTAGGCTCCATCCATCAAGCATTTGATTCCTCTAGAGTACAGACGGAATAAAATTAGTCTGCCATTGCAGAAGTGGGAGTGACCTGTGCATTTCTCTTCTCCACATGATCATTTTAATAGATCCACACACCTCCCTCCCTCCCTCCTGCCAAGGGTCTCTCCAAGGGGACCATGGCACTTGAGAGGCTCCAGCTTCCCAGAACGACCTCAGCAGAAGGTCTTGCTCAAAGCCAGGCACAGTTGGGCAGCTGCAGCTTGGGAAAGTTTCTGCGTTCTTGCCTCTCTTTAATAAACTATAAACTATTTTCACACCTCTGCCCAGACTTCTTTCACACTTCTGCCTACATATTTCTCTGCTTTTTACCATCGCCTCTGACACATGCCTCTGAAAACACCTTGGACTGGTCGTAATTCTAGAACACTGATACTTATCAACGTAACATTTATTTTTCTTTGCAGTCTTCTTTGAATGCCGGGCAAATTTTCTTTTATTTTTCTTTCCTTTTTTTTTTTTCTAAAGGTCTCGTGTATGGCTAAAGACAATAAACTTGCCCAAATATTTGCTGTCAGAAAAGATATTTCTGGCATTGACTGCCTTTTTGCATGTTCACAAAACAGAATTAGAAAAAATAGCAAGTAGATAACACACATTAGTACAGCAGTAACCTTTGCATTTGCTGTCAGCTTTTTTTTCATATATAGGTATTTTGCCTTCTAAAGCAATTAAAGGTGGGAAAGCATGATAAGGCTTTTTTTTGTCCCCAGTAACGTGATATTTTTCTAGCAGAAACTTGGGGCCTTTCGCTAAGCCCTCGAGGCGATTGTTCTGGTGGGTTTAGAGGTTTTCTTGGTTTCATATAGGGTTAGGATATCGAAGTCCCATCTACAATCACTTCCTTGTTCTTCAGTAATTTTCCTTTGGCGTGTGTTTGATACCAGCAGGCTTGTCCATTCCCATCTGCTCTGTATTGGTTTTATGCAAATTCTCTCTCATCCCTCTGCAAGTCCTTTCAAGTTAAAATATTGCTTCCTCATGCCCGCTTATATTACTTGTAATTCCTGCACAGTGACCTGCTAGCCACCCATATATTGGGCACAAAAGGCATAATCTGTGTGAATCAGATATCTCTTATCTCATCCCTGTTTGCATTATACATTCCCCTCACAATACACCTTTTCCACAATGCTCATCCATTTAATGCCCAAATACCTGAGGTCTCTTATTTCTGTCCAACATGCTCGTTGCATTACTCACGGGGAACTGATGAGCAGGGAGATAAAAAGACTTTCTGTAGGTGGCACAAGGATCTGTGCCGTGGCCAGAAGAGAAAACAGGCTCTTTGAGTCCCAACTCTGGGATTTCACTGGGTTTAACAGGAGAATTCTCCCTCTCAGTGCAGCTGCTCCCTGCAGCAGCCCTGTTTTGAGTTTAAACCCAGCCCATCACTGGCAGTGGGAGCAGGCGACCTTTTCTGTATGAAGTTCTCTATTTTATCTCCTACAGAATTCCTGAAGTAGATTTTTTAAAATTTTCTTTTTGTGGTAAGAATATCTCCTAAAGCTTGCTTCAGATTTCAGTAGTGTAATGCTGGTTTGCCTTGGAAAAGTTTAGATGGCCTTGAAAGATTGTGTTAAAAACTGTGGCGTTCTGGCCTGCACGGGATTGAGTAACTGTGGAGACACCAAGGGGAGAGCAGGGTTTGCTGTTGGATTAATTTACTGAATGTTGCTGCTGGTCTCAGATCTGCAAAATCTGATCTCTTATTAAGTTTGATGAACAAGAGCAAATACCAAAGGCAGAAATAACTTATTTTAATTATAAAGTTTTGTTAATCACTTGGTTGTATTTGTTACATGATAGGAGAAAAAATTAATCTGTGGCATAAAATATGAATGATGTAAATGCCTGTAACATATCAGATAATTTCTTCCACTTAAATTTTCAGAGAAATATGCCTGTCATGTTTTGTTACATTGCTTTTTGTTGGATTGTTTTAGAAATCTGATTGCTTCTAAGAACATTACTGTTGATGTCAAAAGAAAAGCCATGGGCAGTCTAGATTTGGTATCAACACTACTAATGCTTAAATTACCAGAAAAAGGAAAAGATAGGAATTTATTTAACTGCTTTGGTGCCCAACAAAAGAGAGTCTGCTACTATGTCAAATACACCGTGTGCTCTTTAGCACCCTGGCTGAACATAAATGCAGTTTTAGGCTGCAGAGAAAGGCCACCACATTTAAGAACCAGAAATATGCCATTAACCATAGGGCCATTTCCAGAATTTTGCTTCCTCTTTTGCCAGTTATCAAGAGATATGGATGTACACAGGAGCTTACCCCAGGTGTTGTTCATGGCCTTAGAGTTTCTGAAGTGAATGGCTCTGATTCCTTCTCTTATAATGATGTAAACTTGAATTATTCTCACAGAGCAGAAATGCAAAAATTGTGCTATTAAGCAAAATATCAGATGAAAATATGATAATGGTTCCTTCTGGCCTTAGTGTCTCTGCCTTTAGGAGTGCCAGCACTGGGATGTAGAAGCAAACAAGGCAAGGATGATTCTGATTTATTTCCTTTCCCTGTCTGAATTCTGTAACAGAGTTGCAGACTTGCCCTCCCTTCTCAGCCACCTCTGCGTAGATGGAGCATTCAGTAAATATGCCCAAGATGTATGGACTGCAATTAAAACAGCCTCTAAGAATGTACGAGCCTAATGGTCTAATTTTTCAATTATGTCAGTGTCTGTGGGAATTGAGGTTGTGCTTATTATCTTCCAGAAGGCACCTTTCAGACAGTGGGGCCCGAGTCAGACAGGCACCTGGGTTTGCAGGAAGCACAGACCCAGCTCCAGAGACAGCACTTCAATGGGAGTGCAGTAAAGAGCCCTGTCCCGCAGGGAAGGGCGGCACAGATAACGCTCACAGCACATGCAAATTCACCCCAGTGCCTCCCAGCAGCCAGCTACTAGGTCAGAAGGTTTTGGCATTTTTTTTTTTTTTTTCAGCAAGAGGTAGCATCTGCATTAACCAGCCTAAATTTGTGAGGCTCCACATAAGCTTAAAAAAGGGAGGGTGGTTTTGGACCCAGCAGAAGGCAAGGCCATAAGCCAAGAGATTCCCCACTTCCACCAGACCCAAGCTGCTGGGCGCCTGCAGTCCCTCCCAGCTCTCTGTGTGTCCTCCCAGGGCTTCAGCTGCCCTGCAAAGGTCCCTCCATCCCCTGAAGCAGCAGCAGTTGGAAGCCAGTCTGGAGCATGGTTTGGGTAAAGCACGGTGTTCCTGTGTCACCGTCTGCCACACACTGTCCTTGCACATCTGAGGGGCAGAACAGCACCGAGGGAGAAACTTTTGTCTTGTCCTCACATAGCCCGACTTTTCCAAGGCTGAGTGTTTCCACTCAAGCTGGTCATAGAGGATTAGTGTCAAAGGGGTGTTCAGATGTTCAGGGCTGATAAAAAGCAGTTTTCCAGCATTCAGAGCCCTCGAGTCCATGTTCAAATTAAAAAAGAGACCAGCAACGTTAAAATAGTTGAGGTACAAAAAGAAAAAGGAAAAACCTCCTCAGTTATCTGTGATAACACTATTGTTTTCATTTTTTATTATCTTGCTTGTTACACACCAATGAGAAGCAACCACAGATCGTCAATAAGGTTTTTAATTGCAAAGATTTCCTGTGACGTGAGTGTTAATGAATGTCAAGGCAATAACACAAAAGACATTACTTGTTTAATGATTGATAGAACAAGAAAAGCACGAGGTCTTTTGCAGGATAAATGACTACTGTTCTGTGTTCCTTTACATTAGCAGTATCAACACTTAGATCACATGGCAGGAGATAATGGTCCAGGAGATAAAGTACAGAATCACAGTCTGTTATACAATAACAGACACAGTAATGATAATTAATGTGCATTTCTTTGGCAATTCTCAGAGTTGTCAGCGCTGAGCCATGGGGACCCGCGCTGTTGACTGAAATGGGAGCAGGACGGGGCGCTTGGTTGGTCCCAGATTTTTTGACTTTTGCTTTGCTCCGAAGATGTCAGATCTTAAATTCTTTTCAGATGGTTTAAGTGAACATTTATATACGTAGTAGATTTTGTGTGTTGTAATAATGATACACCTTAAATGCCCAGACCTATATGACTGAAAAAAAGGGTGTTAAAACACAGAGTGTGTTGGGACACTAAAAATAAACTCTTGGACCAGGAAGGATCAATATCCTGACACTCAATGAAGGCTCCTCGTTTTTCTCTTCACTAATAAACACATAAGATGGGGGCATTCACAGGAAAAAAAAAAAAAAAAAGAGAAATATTCTGGCCAAGGCCTCCTTCACAGTCAAAAGGTAACAGGGAAGTTGGACAAAATCCGGTTTGTCTGAACAACATTTCACAGTGTGGGCAACCGGCCCTCGCATGGCTCTGGGTATGAACTCCATGGAAAAGTTGTACAGCTTTGGTTTGGTTTATATGGTTTCTGACACACCAGGCTTCATGGGACAATACACACTTGGCAACTTCTGACCTGTTTGCACCGCAAGGTTTCGAGAGCCCCTGGAGCTCTGCCGAGTGAGCAACTGTCTCCAAATATGTGCTAAATCCGAGAAAGCCTTCGTGGTGAAAATTAGTTCATGGTTTGGCAAAATGTTTGGGGAGTCAGAAAAATATTTGGATGGAACCTGGATGGTTTAATTATTGGCCTTGAACCACAAGTTAATGGAGCCGCACATGGCCTTTGGTTTCAGAATGTGGCACTGGATAATGTTTCCCCGTTTTTGAGAGCTGTGTTGGTTTGCAGCTACCAGCGCTGGCATGGAGCTGCTGCTTGAAAGCTGCACTGGTAAAATTGTACATGTTTCATCCAAAACAAGAATGTTATCCAAATTAATAATACAGTTAACACTGCTTTAAAATACTTTCTTGAACCAGAGCATCTCCGCTTACTCCAGGTTAAAAATTCCTGAAGTTATAAAAATCCCTTTGTTACTGTTGCAAGTAGGATCATGTTTGTCAGCTTTGAAGTAAATCGTGCAACTGGTTTTTGTCCTCTGAAAGCCCACCAAAGCTGTGTTTGAGCTTTACTCAAGTAAAGTATGCACAGCCTTGTGCCATTTGTCTTCTTTTAGAAACAGCAGCTTCCAAAGCGTCTGTCAATAACCAGTCTGAGCTACGAGCCTGCGTTTCCAGGTGTACCCGCCCTGGGCAGCGTGGTGTGGATCTGGAGAGGTGTCAGAGCCTCTTGGACAACCTGAAGGGGATACTGGGAGTCCTGAATGGGTTCAGGTTTTGCTCCTCTGGGGTACAAGACCTTCTCCATTATCCTGCTCAGCTGGTTTTGGGCAATGTTACACCATTAAAGCTTTCCCAATCCTGGCTGTGCTTCCTTCTCTCCATTCCCTGTGAGTTTTCAATTTTCGGACCTCAGCCCCACTTTGGAAGGGACTGAACTGTGTCAGGAGCTGTTTGTGTTGAAGGCAGGAAGCAGAATAACAACTTAAAGAGGTTTGGGGTGTTTTTGCAATGTTAGACTTCTTTAGCTGTGATGCCAGGGAGGGCAGCAGAGCATGGAAAGTGTGAGCGGGTGTCTCCCGGGGGCTGGCTGGGCTCTGTCTTGCTGCCTGGTGCTCAGCCAGGCTTCCCCATCTCCTTGTTGACCTTCCAAGAGAGCCTCAGAGAGGCTGCTTGCATCAAGTGAGAGTCATTAATGTGAGCCCATCTGTGAATTCTGTTTAAACAAGTCAGTAGTCACTTAAAAAACTCTGGTAGCCTTTTCAGGTGGCTCGGCAGAGTCTACACGTGTGTAACAGCCACTGTCTGCCTGGGAGATGTGCACTCAGAAACAATTTGGAAAAAGGGCAATGTAAAACAAATGACTGTAAAAAAGAATTGGCTTTAAACTGTTCCATCCAAAATACTTTGATTTAGACTTTGTTTTGGCTGTTCTTCTATGAAGTACTGCAGAGGTAATCCCTTAAAAACATGGGGGTAAAAACCCCCCAAATTTTAGGGGAACTATAAGAGATCATGTACCCCTATATAAAACCCTGCAGAAGATATTCTGAATTTCACTTTTCCAAATTGCCTTCTAGTCAATTTAAACCCCCCATGCTTTGATCTCCCTCCTGCAGACCAAGTAGTTTTTACGTCTCTGTTTCACTCGCAGCCTCAGGACGGATGATCAGCGGGTAAGGGAAGTTCTACCTGTCACTTCCAATTTTAGGATCAGGACCCAGAATCAGGAAATCACTAAAGCATGTGCCTGTCTTGAAGCAAAGGTTTCCTTGTCTGGTGGTGCCCTCCCAAAAGATGTCCTTCTTTGTCTCCTCAAGTACCAAATGCTTGAAATTGGGCCAAGCTGCTTCTTCCCTTGCGCTGTGAGAGGACCAGACCCTGGAGAGCCCAGAGACTCAACCCCATTGACTTCCCGCTGCCCTTCCCAGGGAATAAAGGTTGGGAGAGCAGAGCAAAAAGGTGGGAGAGCAGAGCACCCTCCAGGCGTTTCTGGTGCCCCCTCGCCGGAACAGCGCCCGCCACGTTCCTTGTGGGAGCATGTTGAGGCATTAATGAAATGCACAAAGCAAAGAGGCTCATCCATATAAATGGCTGATTTAAATAATGAGGAAGGAGGAAGGATGTGGTTCAGTGTCAGTACTGATTAATTAGGGCATAAAATAAATAACCCTCCTAACAACATTGGCTGCTTCCACTATAACTTACTCTATTAGCGGGTGATGGAGTTAATACAAGCGACAGTGTAATTACAGGTTAGTTAACTGCCCTCTTATGATGTTCGCCTAATTTTAGGGGATGGACCTATTTACCCGCTCACATTTTCCTATTGCAAAGAAACCCACAGCAAAGGGCTGATAAAAGTTGGTGGCTAATCCTGCAGTTTCACCACTTGTCAGGCAGAGTTTTTCTGCTCCCCCACTTTGTCAAAGTCAACCCCGCCGATGCCAAAAGCCGGGAATAATTCCCCCGTGTGCTTGTTTGATGTCACAGCTGAGGTCAGGGCTGGGCATTGTGCTCTTGCGAGCGCGCAGTTATCTAACGTGTGGCCGCACAATGAAATGATGACCAGATGTGAACAGTGAGTTTTTAACATCTTAGCTCCTTTGTATGGAAGTTTTATTGAAATGTTTTGCCTGTTAACTCTATGAGTGTCAGGCAAAAGCAAGAAAATATATACCAGGATTTACAGGGTTTTGGAGTGGATTTTTAAGCCCAGCATTGCTACACAGCAAATAACTGCTGAGGTAACAAGCCATTTACATTTAATACTTTCATGGCTGCTGGCCAATGCTTCCACAGCTTGCGGTATGGATCACAAATTTCTCACAGAAAGAGAACAAATGCAAAGTTAGATCTCCTAAATTATAATGCATTACAACCCAAACTTCCCATTAACAGAGGCCTTCAAACATGACATCAAATCCTTAGTTTATTTAATGGCTCTGTGAAAGTCCTGGAGCTATTCTCAAATATTTGTAGCTGTTGGTCAGTGCTTCTTATTTTTTTCCTGTGGGATGGGAGGAAGGGGGATGAGGAAATCAGACAATTTTCCCATATCACAATGATGTGACAGTGGTATCGATACAATACTTTTAAGGTCTCTCTAGGTCAGCACAGCTGAAAATAGGATCTGTAAATGGGAGTTTGTACAGTCTTAACCACAGGTGATGCTGCCAAAGCAAAATACAATATATTATAGTGCAGGGCTGGTATTAGGCCCAGTACTTAAATAATTAATCTCCTTCACAGGTTATTGTGATTTTTTTCTAAATATTTCCTTTTTCCTATGTTATCTGAAATATGTTGCTATCTGACAGCTCCTCAGTTTCTCTACTTTTAAGTTATTTAATGCCTCCAAAATGCTCTAGGATTTGGAGTAAAACATCCAAATGCTATACATTGTCATTGCAAGAGCATCAAAGTTTGATTCTTCAGAATTCAAGGCAAATATCCGTATTTCTATTTCAGTGCAAGTGATAGCATTATCCTTTCTTTGCAGTAAGTCACTTTTTTATATGTTATAGCCAGTCACTTTGAATTCAAATATGAAATGAGGCCATCCATCATGTTAGCAATTTAATTACCTCGGTATATATTTTTGCAGGAAAAAAACCAAACCCCAAACACAACAAACCACCTCTATTATTTGTTGTGTGTATGTATCTTATTACAGATTCATTGCCTGAGGACAGGCAGGGCTGTCAGCAGGGCAGCCCTTGTGGTTAGAAATGCCAAGATGGGGAGCAGATAAGACATGAAGTCCTTGTGCCTCCTGTTCGGGTCCACTCCGCTCCGTGTTTGCTTGGGGCCTTACCTGTTAGATTCCCTGTAATCTTTGTTGCAACAGTGAAATGATGCCTTGTAAAGCAATGAAGCGTGACAGGGATATTGAAAGGGTCGAATGAGGTAGAAATGTGATATTTTCTGTCTTCTGCTGGCCCAGGAAATAGGAGTCTGGCTGCTGAGCTGGGGCTGGGCATTCACCATTGCTTTCGTGGCGAGAAAGTTGTGGGATTTATTGTTTGGTGCTTACAGAAGAGACAAAGTAAGCAATGCCCGTGATTTATCTAATTGTTTAACCATCTGGTTTCACAGCAACTGAAGATTAGGCATTAAGGGAACTGGGAAACTACAAACAGCAAGGCAGGGTGGGGGCAAGGACCTTTATTAAACGTTTCCTGATAAAATTCTGGTGTTCTTCAGTGATAGAGACAAATTCCGGCATTTGCACTTTTTTCCTTTTTTAAAAGGTTGGATAGTTTCATGGCCAATAGGTTGTGGAGCAATAAAAGCTGATATAATGAGAAGTGTAGTGAAATGACATGTTTTGGGGCATGAGTGGATCCAAGAGCTGGGCTGCAAAAGGAGATGCCACTGCCATGTCCACATCTCATCTCAAAGCTTTTTCTGTATCTTTAGCTAGGACAGATACAGAACATCAGTTTCAACAATATATGCGGTATCAAGAAGGACTTCTCTTAAGCAGGCCCAGGATGAGCTGGTTTTGGCATAAAGCTGTTTTTCTCATTTTAAACACATTTTCCACAGCAAAAACTGGTGGATCTTGCCACTGCAGAGAAATGACATTTTTCCTTTAGGTGCTTGAGTGGAAGCTGAGCTTGTGTCACATGTGAAAGGGTGCATAGACAGGATTTGGCTGAGTTGGCCAAGTCATTGAGTAAATCCTCAAAGCTAATGATAAATAACTTTTTCTGTGAAAGAAGAGAGACTAAGATTTCCCAGTTGCATCCCTCAAAGCAAACAAGCACAAACATCTTTTTTAGTACTTAAAAAAAACCACAGAAAAGCACACATGTGAGATGACTTAAGTGGAAGAAATAGAAGGATAATGTTGAAAATGGACACAACTCAATCATTTAAATTCTCTTGGGTAGAAATCCACCCTGTGGTACAGATGAGACCAGATACCCTTTCATTCCCCCTGTTGTCCAACATCCGTCTTCATTAGGACTTTTGCCCGACCAGGGTCCAAGGATCTCAGACTTTTGATTAGTTTCAGCTGGGCTTGAGTATCAAACCTGAAAAAAACAGTTATTTTGTCTGCACATGTTACTGTTCCATAAGCAAAGGCACATCCTACACATAAAGTCTTCAGGGAGGTTTAAAACCGGCCTGCAACAGCAAGAAGAGAGAAACAAGCTGGCTTGCTTTATAGGAAAGACTACACAGGTATCGACCCCAGAAAATTTGTCAAGTCAACACCTAATGATGGCTTAGCTGCCGGGCTTGGCCATGCAATGTTCAGATCAGGCTCTGGTTTTTTACACCTTGGGTTTTCACATATGGAGCCCGAATGAGTGAGGAGAACCAGAAGCGCCGTGTGAGCAGCGCTCCCCGGGAGCCGGCACAGCTCTGCCGAGGTTTGGCCGTAAACTCTTTAAGCTGCCAGGTCTCTGGGGAAGGCTGAGGTGAGCATCCCCACATCTGCCATCGGCTGTTAGAATCCAGTCCTCCAGGAGCTTGTAAAGCACCTCTGGGGAGGGGAGAAGGCTCTTTCCAGAGGCAGGATGGTCATCACAGGCAGCAGGCAAAGGGCAGAGCCCAGGGAGGGTGGGCAGAATGGTCTCAGCAGTGGGATGGTCACTCCTAGTCCAGGGCACTGGGAGCAGCTGATAAATTGTTGGTTCCTGAATAGGAAGATGTGACCTCGAGGCAAAACCAGTGTCCAGCCTGGAGCCATTGGTGGTTCTCCTGCTAGAATAAAGGAAATGGTTTTCTGTCAGAATATGTGGGTTCATTAAACCCAAGAGGTTTTCATTAAAATCTTCCCCTTGCATTGAGGTTTTCCTGGAAATGTGTCTCAGGGTTGGGTGTGGTGGTTACAGACACAGAAAATGTGGCCACCCTGGGTGGGGAGTGTGGCTGCAGAGTGCCAGACCCCAGCCGAGCTGGGTTTACCTTTTCATGAGGCAGCTTCATCCCGGTCAGGTGTTTGATCCAGAGCAGGGAGTTAAACCCAGCTCTTGCATATCCCAGCACCTGTCCTGACCATCACTGTCTGAACACACCAACCCTCTCCTTGAGGTCTCAGTCTCATCTGGGAGAGAGGTTAAAAATAATAGGAAATTTCAAAAGTTGATTGACAAAAAGAATGAGCATGTAAGTTTTTCCTTTTCAGCACGTGGCTTCACAGCCACCTGAGTCAGTGAAGGCATGAAAAGACGAGGTAGTTCCATTCCCCTTTCAGGCCTTTTGGTCCATGAGCAGCAAAATGTGCAGCAGATGCTCTTTATCAGTTGTCTTCTGAAAGAAGGTGACTGTGCAGATACCAAGGAACATCTGGTGTCTTCGTCCACACATCATCTGATAAGTGACATTGTTTCACTGTAAGGAACATCACTGAGAAATCTTCCAGGAGGGCACCAGTGTTTTGTGGGAGAGGGTCTATATTTCCACACTTTCAATGGGAAAAGTTGAAGTGACTTATTTAAAAATTAACATTTGAGTTTTCCTGTTTTGTTTCTCCAGTGTCAGCGTATTTCTTGTTTTGAGATATAGATATACACATATATCATAGAATCATTTGTTTATATTAAATAAACTTTGTAATACAATGTTTTTTCCTCTTAACATTTTTCAGGCTTTAAAATACAAATTAAAAATGAACGGACTTAACCTAAGCAAGTTTAAATATGAAATGAAATATTGATTTATGTGTTTAAGTGTCTCTGAATCCAGGGTTTTTTCCTGAGTATTTCTTTCAGGACAGCATTGGCCTTTTGGCTTTCAGTTCCCATTTAGAGGTTTTTCCCCTGAAAATTGAAATTTCCCGCTTCTACGCAGCTCTGGCAATTCTATAAACTGGGATTTCCAGGGTATGAAAGAGTTTAATAGGCAGCTGAAATGCATGGAAATATTGTGGTAGAGTTAAGAACTGAGTCTGAGTTTATCTTAATCCCAGTGCAGTGACTTAGACAGAGGGATTTTAACTTTTCTTGTCTTTGAGATCCCAGACAATGCCAAGAGCTGGATGGAAGCTGTTACTGAGTGTAAGAATAGATGCTCATGCACACCGAAGGGTGTTACTGATGTTGCTCTAATAAAACATAAATTCTGAGCCGTGCTCCCTGCCAGGCTGCTGGGGTGGACTCTGAGAAGCATTTCTGGGCCATGCTGCAGGCGGGGAGGCTGGGCCGGGAAAGCCGCGCTGGCTTTCCCTGGATGTGGTCCAGGGAGGAACTCCGCTCTGAGCACAGCCAGGGCTGGAGAACTCCTTCCACGTCCTGCAAAGTCAGAACAGGCAAGAGCTGTGGTGCTCCACTCAGCTGACAGGGAAATGGGGTTTTGGGGAGGTTCCCCAGCAGTTTGGGGGCACTTGAGGGGCCCTGGGTGTGGGGAGCTCTCTGCAAAGCTCCTGGTCAACAAAAGGGATGAAGCCCTCCAGCAGAGCTGCTGGGTAATGGGCACATTCCTCATCCCTCTGGAACTGTGCACTTTCTGGGTGTGTTTGAGCCAAATCCAGGATTTTCAGCTGCTTTCAAGGGTGCCTGGGTAAAACGCAGTAGCCTGAGCTCTGCGGTCACATGGGATAGCTGCTTCTGCCCTTTTGTCTTGTGAGTGCTCCAATAAATCTGATTCAGTGCAAGCCAGTATTTGAGTTGGCTGTTTGTGTACCCAATAGTAGTTTTTAAGCCAGGCTGACTGTCAGCATCTCTGCCTGAATGGAAGCCCCAGCATTAAAACTGGGCAATTTTGATATTTGGGCAAAACATGTGGGTGCAGTTACCAACACTGTCATTTTTTTAATGACAGCCCTTTTGAGGGCGGTGGGGAGGGAGGATCTATCATTTATTTTTCTTTTGGATAATGGCAAAGAGAAAGAAACACGCTGCTTGTTTAAACTGACAACTCACAGGTTTAGCATTTGAATCAGGCAAATTTGTACAGTGTGTTTTTGAAACCAAGGAAGTATTAATCTTACCCCATTTATGCAGTGATCCAAAAACAAATATAGCTTTTTGTAGCCAAAAATTAAGGCAGGCTTTTCCAACTCTGAGTTGTGACTGTTTCAGAGTCAGTATCGGACAAACATAACATCCCATTATTTTGTACAGATTAAAAAAAAATAAAAGAAGAAATAGAAAGTAGTGAAAGGAGAATGAGCAAGTAGCATGTCTGTCTTTTCCTTCCTTGTGCAGAAAGCAGGGGAACGCACTGGGCTAAAATCTCACCAGAGAGAACGCCAGGTACCGTTTTTAATAAAATGACAACCATTTGATATTTAGGTTTTATCAAAATGACTTTAAAAAAGAGTTTGGGTTCAAAGTGGGAAGTTCACTAATAGGTCTGAAGCAAACGTGTTCCTGATTACACCCCATTAAGAAGGTGGAATGCAGCGAGCGCTGCTTCCCCCGAGGAAGCCCCAGCGCACGCGATGTGGAGTCTGCAGCCAGCCCGGCAGACGATGCCAGACCCGCTGACCCTGGGGATTTTGCAGTATATTTTCAAAGATAATGTGTCTTTTGGGCTTCAGTGGCAGGGAGGAGAAGAGGGACTTTACTGTGCAGATTTCGAAAGGGTCTGGAATAAGATCAGTTAATTGCGTGCTTTGTTCTCGGACGCGTTTGCTCATCTCTAATAACATATTAAAAACTCAGAAGTGTCTCAAGCTCTGCTGCATTTTGGCGTGCTCATTTGTTCCACGGCTGCCTTGTGTGCGTCCAAAGCAATGATCCTGTTCCAAGTGGTTTCTGGTGAGGCAGAGCTGTATGATTCCTTTGAATCACAACATGAGTCTGGTATGAGTCTTGTCGTGATGTGTCCCTGTCTGTGGAATATGAGAAATTTCTTCATTATTTTTCATCAGACAATCCCATGGAAGATAAAGTTCACGTGGCGAACCTGCAGAGGCAGAGTGAGGTGATATTGCAGGGACGTTGTACGTGCTGTGCCTGTTGGTCTGGATACCCAGGGAGAGAAATGCATCACTGGCTTCTCTGTGATTCACCAGCCCTGGAGGTGGCTGGGAAAGCTGCACGTGCTGGGTGGGAAGCAGCACGAAGGGAAGGAAGGCTTGAACATCTTATCAGAAATCACACCACTGATGCCATCAGCACTTCTTGGGAAGGTGGGGTTATAACTCAGCTTTATAACTGGGAATTTGTACCTGCGCCAGCCGTCCCAGGGGGTGCGGATTTTAAATGCGCACACATTTCATTCTGCATGACAACACCTTGAAAACGTAGGTTCGTTAAGACAAACCGCCGTCAATTAAGTTTATTGGATGATGTCAGTGATGGAGGTGATATATATATACATAATCATGGATTCAGAAAAAGGCCCACTCATCTCTGGGTCCGCAAACAGTTTGTCAATAACGGGAGAAAATTTACAGTGACAGTCAGTGTGATTTTGCAATATGCAAAATGGACTTAATTATCAGCATGAGAAATCACTGCAGGAAGAGTAAGTATTTTGATTTGTGTTTTTGTTCTTCACTTTGAAAAAAACACCATCTGCCAATAAGCAGAATTATTTGCACAGCCATTTCCTATGGATGTACTAGAAAGGGAGCCATGCACTGCCCTTAGCTGGAGCTGGTGCTCCCTAGCAAGGTGCACCCAGAAGCAGCCGTGCCTGGTCCCTTGGACTTTAATTATAATCAGACACCAGGTAGTTTAATTTTCCCTGGTGCTATTTTTTGCCAGTGGTAGATGATGTTACTAACAGCTGGCACTGAATTTTCACAGCATTTTATTTAATTGCAAGCTGTGAGCAGAGACAAGGAAAATTAACAGATTGAAGACTTCAGACACTGTCCCAAATTACGTGGATGTGCTGGCTTCGGTAATTCAGTTTTGAATTTCTGAAGGAAATAATTAAATTTTTATCTTCACGTTCTGAAAATTATTCTTCTTAGATCTCAGTGTGTAATTCCTTCTGCTTTGGACTACAAATGTACATGTGACTTTTTCACCTCAGGTGTCTTCAGCTGAAATTAAAGCCTAAAAGATTGCGCTGGAATTCTTGTCTTCCACAGCCTTCCAGTGGGACCAAAAATGGCTCTGGCTTTCAAAAAGGATATGATTCAAAGTCATATGAGGTTAAATAGATTTCACCGTGGCCAAAATATGTATTAGGTGTTATAATGAGTGTAAGTTCAATTAATGACATTTGTAATGGTTAGAATATTTCTATGATTATTGCTAACAGTTAAAATATTAAAAAGCAAGAACAATGACCTTAGCCCCAGTGAAGGATTTGCAGTTCAGGCCATTGGGTACCCTGAGGGATGTCCCATCCACCTGCACACTTAGAAATAAGGCACCTGGTTTGCTCACTCGGTTGCTGGCGTTGGAGTGCAGGATTCAGCCCTTCAGTTTTCTCTTTTTCACTCCTGTTTTTCCCCTTGGCAGGGTGGGGGAAGGCAGCCTCCGTGTGTTGGGGATTATCTAAGAGCTCAGGCATTGTACTGAAGTGTGCTCTCCAGGACTGATTTCATATTTGATCAGTCTCTCAAGATGGGTTTCAAATCCAATATTGATGCATTTTTTTCTCAGGATTGTGAGTTGTTTGACAATTCCTGGGAGCAACTCTTGTAAGGGCTTAACCCCCTATTTGCTTATACAGAGTAAACAGTTGCAATAACAACTTTGGTAATTTCCAAATCCCTACTCCTTGGTTTATTAAGTTAATACAAACTGAACACCGCCCCGTTCTCCTGCAGGCTGCTATTGCTGGATTTTGAGTGTTGGATTTTGTGTGTTGGATTTTGAAGCAGTGTCCATGTTGTTAGTGAGCCTGACCATCTCACCCTTCAACGTGTTACAATTCCTTTACTATTTGTTTGAATGTCCTCTCCCTCAGCCTGACTTCAAGTCTGTGCTTGGATCTGACTAATGGTAATTTGTCCAAATGAAATTAAATTGGAGAAAAGCCATTGCTCATGAAGAAAGATCTGTGTGACCTCAGCTGGACTGATGAGTTCTCAAACCCTTGATTTTTCTTACAACCACTTCTTCCATAATGTCATCCCAAATTACCAAATCAGATCTTAAATTATCTCCTCGCCTTCTCATCCAAAGACTTTTTGAGTTTATTTTTGTTTTTCCAGTTTTGCTCCTCGCCTGGCAGTCATGTTCCAGCTACAGCCTTGTTCACGGGGCAAAGGTGCCTAATGTTACACGTACTGCACGCTTCTCCCATGGGGGCAGCTGTAATTTGCACTGATAATGCTTATTTTTGCACAAAGTAATTTGTATTCTCGTGGGGTTTTTTTCAATACTGATGAAGAAAGGAGCCTCAGCATCTCAGATGCATGTTTTGACATACGTTTTCTTACAAAGTGATCCGTGGTTCAGAAATACGTTATCCTTGTGGGTCAAGAGCTGTTGCTTTAACTAGTGCTCATGCCTTGTATTCATGAGAGGCTGTAATTGATTCCCATCTCTTTCATGGAATAGTCCTATTTTCTCGTTGAATAGATGCTTCTGGTTCTTTTAAAGGCAGCATTCATCTCAATCAGCTCACTGTTGCTTTTTCACTACTGTCACCCAAGGAGGAGCCCCATCAACCTCCTCCTCCCCACTTCAAACCATAGCATTCAAATACTAATTTTCTTTTCTGGGTAGATCTTCAGACTCATTGAAGAGCTTCTCCCCAACAGCAAGAAAAATACCAAAGGCTTTGATATTTAAGATACAATACTAAAGTTTGTTAACTGTGCTTTAAAGTGTCTTTGAAATAGGTGTAATTCTGGGGGAGGAAGCTGAAGATGAACTGAGCTGAAGGATTTCCAGAGGCTGTACCTAATAACATGGACCTGTGCTGCAGCCTCAGAGCTTAACATTGTAAAACTGCAGAATCAAAGGGCTAATGGAAAAAGTTAAGTGCAAATTGGGTAAAATAAGAGGAAATCAATGTTTGCAACCTGCCATGAAGAGGGTGTTCAGCCTCTTTGTTCTCCTGGTGCATTTTGGAAATCTATAGGTACCTGGGCTTCATGCCTACAGGATCCATAGTGAATAAAGATCCATGTGGAGAATAAAAATCCCCAGTTCACATCTAGGAGGTGTGGGTTTTCCCTCATTGCAGCATCTCTAAATACTGCAAAAAATACATAGCTTGGAATTGGTTTATTTATTCTTACTGTTTTCTACCAAAGAAGAAATTAATGTTTCTTTGGCCACTCCTCTGCGGTCACCTACATTTGGCACCTTCTTTGAAGCTTACGGCACAATTTGTTTAATAAAAATTTACTCAGTGGGAATAGATACGGGCACAATGTGGCATTGAAACAAGCTGCTTTTAACAGAGAATGAGAATGTCTTAAGATTTCTATTTTGTCTCATCATGACATGTAACTCCACAGTGGAGAAGGCCAGGAGCAGTAGGAATGAGAAACCTGAGCCCCAAAAATATTTGCCAGGAAATGTGAGGTCCCATGGAAAGTGCTGCCTGTTGAAGGCAGCTGTCTAGGCTGAGGTTTGCAAGCTTTTTGCACAAATCTAAGCTCAATTTCCAGTAAAACCTGGCCCAATTTATCCTTTCAAATCAAAGCCAGGTGGGATTGCAGGTGAGATCCATCAGCCTCTTACGGGTTTTGCTCCCTGAGCAGAGGCAAGGGAACCTTCTGCCAGACAATGCTGATTTTTTTTGTCCCATGGTCTCCTGCAAATTGACACTGGCACAGTTTATATGAGGACAAGGTTTTGGTGTGGCTGGAGGGCAAATTTCAGTAGAGCAATGTTGTGTGACAACCTGATGTTCTCCCACACTGTGGGGGCTCAGCCCCAGAGCTGGTGTGACACCCAGGGCTTGTGTTATAGCCTGGAGTGATATAATCTGTGCAAGGGCCTTCGATCTGATAGAACCGCAATTAATTTCTTCCAGAGCGGCCATGCCATAATCCCATCATAATTGCCAGCACGGGTTAATAGCGCTGTTCGTATGGCACATAAACAGCAGAAAATGCATGCTCCAATGGATTTTCCCTTTCCCCCCTTCATATTGGCCTGATAGAGTAATAGGCAATTAGGAATAGTTGGAAATTCCTTTGGAATTTACCATTTAATTAAGATACTTGTATTAAATAGCCCCAGGGCACCAGCATGTGCACCAAAACCTCAGGCTCTCACTGCCTCCCTTCCCAAGCTCCTCCACTTCCTTGGAGTTTGGTGGAAAGTTTGGGCACGGGAGGCCCCAAGCTCTGTTTTTAAGACATTTTTCAAAGGGTTGATGGCATTTTGTGGCACTGCTTTTAGCGCAGAGATAAACAAATTGGTCCCACGCTCCTGTGTTAGAACAAATCGATGCCCTGTATCCTGCTGTTTATTTTATCACCAGGGCGGAAGGGTGGAGAGGTGGGAATGGTTAGGGAGCAGAGGAGGGAGAGAGAGAGAGGTGTTGGAGATTCAGGTGAGCTGAATGTCCAGTGTAAACACTTCTTTGACCTGATGGGTACAATTTCATCTTCTGAACAGATTAATTCATGAAGGACCCAATTCCACCTTCATTTTGCTTACAGCTCTCACTGATGTCATTTAAACATACGGTTCTAGGGACAGGCAGGATATATGGGCCAGGATTTAAAAATCCATAAGGATCATTAAAAAGTAGAGTTAAAATATTCATGTGCCCATGAATGGCACACAAAGACATTAAGCCTTTGATGCCTTTAGGCTTCTCAACAGCGAAACAGGGATTAAAGTAGATTTCACAAATAAACAAATAAATAATCTCAGTAATGTCTCCACATGGATGTGTTCAGATTCAGTTAAACTGTTCACCACTAGAAATACGTATCCTGAGAGACGTTGATGCTCCAGCAGAAGCTGTGTTGGGGTAAACACTTCTTTTAAAGTTTAAGATTTATATAAGAAATGCAATCAATAAATGCCAGGCCATGGCAAAACCACTTCAGCTTTCCTGCAGTGGGACAGCTACTGTGGACTTCAAACCTCCCTGGCTGCTGGCAGTGGGAATCCACCTGTACCAGACTGTTTGCCCATGGTTTTACGGGGTTGGCTGCCACAAATCTTCAAAAGGTGCAGCTTTACCTGGGTACTCTTTGTCCTAGAAAGGGATTACAAGCTGGCTTTAGCAAGCTCGTGCTATTCCTGTTTCGCTGTCTTAGAGCTGCTCAGACACATTTGAGAGCTGGATAATTGTTTTATGAGTTACTTAGCAAATCCAGACATATTTATTTAGCATAAATCTGCCAATAAGTGAGAACTGCTGAGATGGTACCAGTGCTCTGTGCATCTCCTCAGTTCAGTGCTTCACCACATAATCTCTGATGGGATAAGGAGGATCTTTGACATCACGTTGTATGTTTAAACTAGCATCCTGTACCAGTCTTTGAATTTCTTAAAATAGTCAGCTGGGGTCAGATAACTGCTTTAATAAATGTTCTTGAAGTGCCAGTTGATCTGTAAACAGCACTAAATGATATGACAGAAAATGCAGCAGCTCAGTTGAGAGATGGTTTGTGTCTGTCGTCAGCATTTGTTTGGCAGATAATGCCAGAAAATTGGATGTACCTTTTGTAGACTTTGATAATTCATAAACCTATTGAGCAAGGTAAGTTCCATCATTAACCTTTAATCTTTTAGAAGCAAGTTGGCTGGAATCTATTTACTTTAACTAGCTTGTTCACTGATAATGCATGATTTTTAAATTTCCCTTTGTGCATTCCTTAGCTAAAGAAAAACACAGCTGTGTGTGAGACAAATTCTATTTATTTTCTCGTTAAGGAAAGTACAAGAAGATAGTATCATTTGAAAGCGAATAATAAAGAACTACCAAAGAACGCCCTTCATCTGTTTGCTCTGCCACTTTACGAAGGCTTTCCAAACAATCTTTTCAGCTGTATTAGTAAGGAAAGATATCTTAAAAGTCAAAGGAAGACAAAGTTAATGCATTTATAGAAGTACCATTTCAGATAACATTTTACCTGAGTGTTTAGATTAGTTAAATATTAGAGAGGTAGAGATAATAGCGTTGTTTGTATTCATAAATGTGGAAAGTTGCATTTTCAGGGCAGTGAAGTGTAAGGCATATCAAAGGTTTATCATCCTGGAATGTGTGGGGAGCTGTGTGCCCATCCACACCGGGAGGCTGCAGGGTGCTCCCTCCTGCACTCACCAAAACCCACTGAAGAACCTGAACGCTTTGGTGTAGATTTGTAAATCCCTTTCTCCTCAGTTTTCTATCTTTTAAATATTGGGAATTGGAAAATTACTGGACACTATTTAACTGCCTGCCTGGACCTGATGAGACAATGCAGGCACTGAGGGGGATTCACTGATGCAGCGAGGAAAATGAGAGCAGGCAAATTCTGGCCGTTTTTAGGGCCTCCTGCAAACCCCATTTGTAGGACAACACCTTCTCCGCTGTAAATAAGATACAAAATGAACATCCACAAAGCACCCTGGGAACAGCCAGCACACAAACACTCTCCAGACATGGGCAGTCACACGTGTATCACACACGACCCTGCCAGTCCAGCCACGGGGCGGGGGGTGTGTATGGTGGGGGGATAGAGGAGACGTGGCCTGGGCACATTTGGGTACTCTGAGCTCCTCTGGCATTGCCATCCCCTCTCTGCCCACCCAAACCTGAGTACGAGCCCACAGCCCTGCAAAGCTGACCAGTGGAAACAGCCCAAACTTCTTGCTCAGGGGTGCAGCAATCCTGCCAGCCAGCCCAGCCACTCTTTTTCGTCTCGTTACCATCCTCACAGTCCAATCTCCAAATATATGTGTTGAAATGATCTGACAATAATGGCCCTGGCTAAAATATGATGTTGTTTTGACTGAATGTGGTTTAAACTGCCATCTGCTGGCTTGTACTTTTCAGGGCCAATATTAAAAACAATGTTCCCTCTTACAGTAACCCTCATTCATATGAAAATAAAGCAGGCTGAGTAATGCCTTCCCTCCTGCAATGCACAGCTGAAAATTGCACCGAGGAATACAAATGTTGCCGAGCGCAAAGGCAAATCCCAGTGCTTGTAGGTAGATTCCTCAGGGATGTTTTTGTTCAATTTACACCCAGAAAAGATGTTTGAGTTGCAAATGCACGTGTCCAACTTCCCCCGAAGTAAATGGGATGTGCACATAGACATGGTGAGTTCAGATAGTTGCTTACAGGTTTCTTTGCCTATAAAAGAAGCTTCCTGGAATATTACCTGGGACTTTTGCCAGAGCAGGGACCAAAGATGGCCTAACTCATTCTATTCAAAGTTACATAATGAAGTTTTGATTTTTTTTTCCCCCTTTCCTAGACTGTGAGAGAAAACGCCAACTATTTGGCTTGAAATTTGGCAGCTACTTTTGTGAAGGAGGAGTTTAATAGCTATAGCTGCTTTGAATTATTTTCCCATTGGTTTTCTTTTAAAGCTTATGAAATATCAGGGTATCAGTGTCACTTGTTGCTCAGAGGCGTTGGCAGGATCCCTGGAGGACGTGAGTAGTGATGGGGTGATGTGCAGGACCATGACGTGAGCTCTGGTGACTGTCCCTGCCGGGAACGGAACAGGATGCTTGCCTGGAGGGTGGAGGGATCCAGTGACAGAGGATGTTACTGCCTTGTGTCTCTCTGCTCTCCAGAAATGAAAAAAAAACCAAAACAAAACAAATTTGTAAGCAGAGAAACAAAAGGGAAAAATTGAGTGTTTCTCACTTTAAGAGCAACAGAACTTGTTCTGCAGGTTTAGAGAATATTGTGTATCCTTGAGAGAAACAGCAAGGAGAAGGATGAGCATTGGGCTAAGAGGCAGGGTGGGCCAGATCTGAAAACACCAGCAAGGACCTCATTTGCAGAGTCTTCCACCAAGCCCCATAAACTTTGCCATGTTTACTGTAGAATTATAAAATGGTTTGGGTTGGAAGGGCCTTGAAAGGTCATCTCGGTCCAACCCCCTGCCATGGGCAGGGACAGCTTCCACCAGAGGAGGTTGCTCAGAGCTCCATCCAGCCTGGCCCTGAGAACTTCCAGGGGTGGGGCATCCACAGCTTCTCTGAGTAATCTGTGCCAGGGCCTCACCGCCCTCAGAGGGAAGAATTTTTTCTATTCGTGGTGACAAAGTGAACTCATGGCCCCGTGGGCCAGCACAGGTTCATCCTGCAGCCCAGGTGATGTTTGCCCCTGCTCCCAACAGCATGTGCAGGGCTGTCCCACACCCCAACACCCCAGCACGTGGCACATGGGCACCTCCAAGGCCACGAGAAACCCTCTCCAGGCCCAGCACTGCTGGCTTCTCTTGCTGGCTGACACAGTCAGGGCAATCCAGGAGGGGATTATAAACCACCTTTCACCTGGGGGATCTCAAGGTGCTTTGCAAACATTGAGTCATTAATTCCCCCAAGTGCCCCTTTGAAGCTGGCAGGTATTGGGGGAGCAAAAGAGGGAACAGAGGCAGCTGTGCAGTGCTGGGGCAGAGGAATGCAGTGACGACATCGATGACATGACTAATTTATTTAGCAAACTGAGTTTAGCATGGTAATGAGGATGTATTTGCCATCATCCCATCATTCATCGGATTTATGAGGCTCTTTAGGCAATGAGCGCTGCTGTGGCTAAGTTTAGTTTGATTTGTTTAATTAATTCATCTAATTCATTTTGACTGAAGAAAACCCTGTAAGATTGCTTTGCAGATTAGAGGGACCCCAGCGCTATAAATGTGTGTGTGTGTGTGTCTACCCATGTGCATCTATTTATCTGTAGAGAGACACGTGGCTACGGGCGTCTATGGCTATGAAATGCATTAAGGTTTTATATTTTACTTTAAATCAAATTACTACATAAATTTCTTGCTTTGGCTCCATAAATATTAGTGTACATGGTCTAATGTAGACTGTTTCAAGTTAAGGAATAGGTTTTTTGGTAGCATTCCTGGGAGGTTTTGGGGTATAATTCACCATCCATAATGCTCAGCAAAGCAATATGAAAACACTCAGGTTTTATATCTCGTGAAGAGCACGTGACAGTGCTGTTCCTGGTACCAGAAACACAACGTGGCAGAGTTGTGGCATCACTGTGGAGCTGAGGCCAAAGAGAGCTCTGGAGCCCTCAGTCTCCAAGGATTGGAGATTGCTCTGGGGTCTCTTTTGAAAACATTTCTCCAAATATCTCCCTGAGGGTGAGGCAGGCCGTGTCTGCAGCCTTGTGCCCAGTGCTGGGCAGCCCAGAGGAGCGTCCTGATTTCCTGTGACCCTCCCAGGAGGTGGCTGCAGGCAGGACATGGCTCTGGCCTTGCTGGGCACTGGGGACATGACCCAGCACAATCACAGAGAGCACCGAAAGCAGCAGAGGGTGGATGGTGGGGTCATGCCCTTCCCACTGCACCCTTCCCCGGGTGCCTCTTTCCATCCCTTCTCTGCTTGTTCCTCTCTGGGACCACTGGTGCTTTGGGGAATATTGGTTTCCAGCAAGGCTACAGCTCCCAGCAGCCTCTTTCCTTCAGCTTTGAGTAGTTAAAATAGTAGTTTGGGTAGAAGATGGTATTGAAACACAAGGATTTGAAACATGTTTTGGCATTTGGAGGTTGAATGCACACCTGTAGTTTCTTCACATATTTAGCCAATAAGGTACTGTCTTTCTATTTTATGTTCAGGCCTGAATTTTCTCCCCCCCTCCCCCCCTTCTTTTCTTTTTTTGCCCTTCCCCCTCACTTTTCCTCTCAGCATATCCCTAAATACATAATTGGGTGCTCAGGAGCATCACGTGAACTTAGAGCAAGCCTCTGATGTTGTGGAATCCAGAACCAATGAGTGGATTATGTCAATCCATAAATGTCATTTTATTTCTAGTGTGACTAATAGTGCTAATATTTGTCCTTTGTCTCTGGAACTTTAGGGTACTGCCTGGGAGAGAGCAGGCCTTGGTTGTACCAAGGTTGTGCCAGCACCAGCAGCCTGGGTTTGTGCCACTGCTGGGCACTGCTTGTGCAGTGGAAGTTTCTGCACACCCCAGGCAGAAATGAAGGCTCAACTTGTTTGTTGCAGTACTAAACCCAATGTCTTTAGAGTTTATAATTTCTACCATGTCTCTTTTTAAAGTAAATTTGAAAGATTTGCATGTGAATTATTATCGAATTTGTCCTCAGAAAAGGTGGGGGGAGATGAATGCAAAGTTGTGGTGAAAAAGCATCACCTTGACATTTCTCTAATGCTGAATGGAAACAAGAAGAAAAATTTCCACTCCCTGTCTCATGCTGGTTTAAATCAATCACGTGCTTGTACAACTTTTGGGTTTGCCTTCTCAGGAACCAGCCTCCATCTGCAGTGTTGAAACATTTAATCTCTTCCAAATCAGACAGATATAACTGGGGAAATGATTGCCAAAAACTCGTGCCAAGGCCTCTCTGCAGCCCGCGGATTCACCTGGCCACTGCCTGTGGCAGCAGTGCAGATGCGTGATGCTGGTTTTATAGGCAAATCTGTTCATGGGAACTCAAAAAGCAGATTCTGGTCAGGCTGTCACTCAGCACAGTGTCGGTAGCTCCTCTAACAGCAGATTTCTGCCCTGCTCGTGGCCTTTAGCTGAGGAAGCATATGGAGCCTGATAAAGAAATCAGTCTCCAAGCCATGCAGGATGCTCTAGCAGGCAGCCAGCAGCGAGGAGGTGGAGGTAAAATTATCACAGACTTAAGCAAGAACAATGACACTATTTGCAACCAATGGGCACAGCCAAAAACTGTTTGCCAGAGTGCCAAAGTGCATTCCCTGGTGGGTAATTGGAAAATGAGAACAACCTGTCAAAGATTAGCCCAATTTCTAAAGCAAGCACAAGACAGCCTGATTTTGTTTATGCAAAAGAGGCATCTAATTACCACTCAGATTTGGGTTTCAGAGGCAGTGATTTGGAGCTTTCGAGCTGTGTGCACACACTCGTTATCAGTGTGGGGTTACAGAGTGTGGCAAATTCCAGCCAAGGTGGGTTTGACTCCACAGAGCCCAGCACAGCATCTCCCAGGCTGGGGTCTGTCTCCCCCTGACATCAACACCAGCCTTACAGAAAGCAGCTGCTGATGCTCATCGGTCTGAGGGCTTCGGTAAAACTGCTTTTCATGACCATGTTTATTTTATGAGATACATAGGATATTCTGATGAGGGCTTCTGGTAGTAAATCTTCCGGTTTTGGGTTTTGCTTTTCCTGCGTGATCTGTTTCTGCTGTGATGCCCTCAACTTGCCAGAGGGACTTTGCTGTGCCCCTTCCAGGACAGCCACCCCTCTCAGCTCAGCCCATGAGGGCAGGACAGGTGATGTCCCATTCCCCCAGCTGTGGGTGGTGGGAGCTTCCTCTGCCAGCATCCCTGTGCTGGGCTGAGACAGCTCTGCAGCCAGGCTGCTCCTTGCAAGGCCAAACCCATCATGTCCTCGAAACAGCTCCTCCTCCAGAGCCAGCCCAGCACTGGAATCAATGTGCTTGTCACTGGGGCTTTTGCACACAACAATACGATGCATTGCAACTGCGTTATAAGAACCATAAAAAACCCTGGCACACAGAACACATTCACTTCATATAAATATTTCCAAAGAAAATCAGTGATTGAAGACTCAAATCATATCGTGGTGCAGTCTTGTTTATTCCACAACATTATTTTTATTGCGGGATGACTTATACATAACCTTGAATTTCAAGTTCAGTAGAACAGACAAAGTATTTGTTTAGAGGGCAGGACGATTAAAACCGTTTTTTCCCTCTGTTTGAATTGGATAAAATTGTAATATATCCTTTACGTCACAGTAGCACCCTAGTGGTTATCATATTGCATGAGTTACATGAGTTTTCAGTGAACATTATACAGTATATACTACTTTCAGTAAATAGACCAGTCATGCTCATAGTCACATGGAAAACTCCAGGAAATTTGTGATGACATTCCCTGCAGGTTAGTAATTCTACCCATTATTTATACTGGTTTGATTTGAGCTTTAAAATAATCTGGTGAAATTAGATAACATTGCAACATTCTGCAAAACCTTTATTTCAGACAGCTCCAGAAATAGTTTAAGCTAAATATTTGGGATTTACTGAATTCTAAGATCAAGCAAGTTCTCCTTATACCTTTGATACAACAGATAAAAAAAAAAAAATCATCCCAAGCTCTTTGAGTAACATAATTACTGATTTTATGTTGATTGTTTTTTTTTTGTTTTTACATCCTTGTGCATCATTAAAAATAACATGAGTTTAGAGCAGAATTTGTTTTCTAAGTGGGTTGGGAAGTGAAGTTCTTCTCTGGGACCAAATCCTTGCTAATCCCTCACTGTGTGCTGTGCCTCGCCAGCGTAACATACAGCAACATTTGTGCTGCAGCCCATCCTCAGCGAGCCACCACCTGCCCCCAGAAACCATTACAAATGGTATTAAATAACCCCTGCTCCAGCATGACCAGAGACCACCCAGCGCTCGTGCAGCAGCTCCTCAGCCCCAGGTTTTATTGCCCACGCGGAGCTCCCAGGGGAGCCACCTGCGGCACCCACGGGCATCACCCAAAATTGTCCCAGGTCAGAGTTTGTGCACAGGATGCAGGCACTTCCCATTATTCGGTGAATCCACCAGAGGTTTTGCACGAGGCAGCAGTTAAAGAACACTGTGCACTTAACACATGTCTGAGCATGTCCATCCTGATTTTGCAGAGCTCTTAAGTATCTGCTCAAATTGATGCATATACTTAAGCTTATCCCTGTAGA
Source organism: Pomatostomus ruficeps (assembly GCA_013400735.1). Classification (NCBI taxonomy): domain Eukaryota; kingdom Metazoa; phylum Chordata; class Aves; order Passeriformes; family Timaliidae; genus Pomatostomus; species Pomatostomus ruficeps. Next base: position 62,284 of record VYZT01034728.1, on the reverse strand, counting down.
GTTAAGCATGAAAAGTATGTATTTAACCTTAAACATATGCTTAAATGCTTTGCTGAATGAAGACCATAAGGCCTAATCCAGTGAGCATTTAAACCAGTATCCCATTATTTCGGTGGCTGCCGTGTGCGCCCGTTCACCAAATGAATGCGGGAGACAGGCGAAGGAAAAGGAGCAGATATATCAGCGTTTTGTTGATATGGAGCTCTTTATAGGCAAAACTCGTACAATTTGAAATATTCTGCTCAAGGCATTTTTAAATGGACAGGCAGTGTCAATTTTTTTTTCTATATTGCTGATATTCCTGCATTTTTTATCAGTTTTTCTGGTGTCTTACTCTGCGTGGCCTCTGCATTCCTACACACAGCATCTCAGCTCTCTTTAATAAAAAAGCCTGTCTCACTGTGGAAGAAACTATTTGTTAGCCCTGCAGATGTCTCACGGTGTGTGGTTTACTGACAACTCTGGCTGAAGCAGGTGGCTTTCCAACTGGAAAAAAAGGAGAAGAAAACTCTTTTGGCCACTTCTCCTCCATGCAAAGCTGAGCTCCTGCACCTGCTGGGGGCTGCAGTGGGCACTTGCGGGGGTTTCAATTTGCCAGGGAAGTCCTTGAGTCATATTTGCTGTGACCTGTGGGTTTTTGTAATGATGCACAGAGTTTGTCCTTGCTGATGGCTGCCTTTGTCCTCCCCATCCCTGCTGCCCTGAGCCTGTGAGCGGCCCTGTGCCCCAAGTGATAGGAAAAGGCTCAACTCCTGCGCAGCTGAAAGCCCATCCACCCATCCCATATCTCAGGTAACACCAGTAGCAGATCCCAATGAAAATGACCTGGGAATTAGGTGAGGTTGGAGTGACCCTTCCTTTGAGATACTATTTTGGTTTCCAGTGATCCAAGACAGAGGTGATACCTTTCATTACAGCCCTGGGTGGACTTTAGGTCCATTAACTTGCCTAATTGTGCCCCTTGGCTGATTTCTGCTCAAGCCTCCCGTTGTGCCCTAGTGCACCCCGGAGCTGCAATCCCTAATCCTGATGTATTTGCTGTGGGCAGTGCCAGGTCTGTCACTGTGCCACCACACACCGGCAAGCAGGGCAGTGGCACAGTGAACATTTATCCCCTCCTAAACCTCTTCTCCTCCTCTCATGCGGAGGGTAGAGCAGCCTCAAGGGACCCTGACAATCTTGTAAAATAAAGTTGCTTATAGATGTGCCCCTTTCTCAAGTGTTTTGGCACTCAGAGATAAAAGGAAGCTTCTGTGTGTTATTGTTTATTTATTGAGCTGATTGGTCAATACTCAGCTACCAACACCCTGTGATTCACAGAACTTGGCTGCAAGAGGTAGAGTAAGGGAAAAAAAGCTTTTTTTGGCTTTTTCTCCTCTTCTGTAATTGTCACCAACAGCTGAGTCCCTAACTGAGGGAGGTTGGCAAAATCTCCCTGATTCATCCAAAATAGCCAGAGGGGATCATATTTATGCGTGTTTGTAATTTAAATAAATGAAAAAATAAATCCTCAGCAATTTATAACTTATATGCTAATGCTATAGGAAATAGGACTAGAATGTACAGCTATGTATAAGGAGAAGCTTCTGTTAATTTTCAAACCTCCCAGAGCCTTTCCTTTGCTAAAGAGAGATAAACCACGTTTTGTTTAGCTTGACAAAGTCGTTCACTCCCAGACTGGGAAGCTGTACGCCAGCTTTCAGCCTGAAGTGGCTTTTTGTGGCTGAGCTGGAAACCCTTTAAAAAGGTTTGTAATGGAAATGCTGACAAACAGCACGAAAAGTGGCACTAAGCGAGCAGTGCTATGATATTTCCAACTTTCTAGGAAGTTCATAGACAGCAAGTGGTGAGTTAGGCTGCCTAGAAATAGACTTTTAGCAATCCTGGTTCTTGTTTTTCTCTGGTGCATGAGCAGAATTTCAAGTTCAAAGGTAGGAGCCGGAGCAGGAGCTGTGGTCCTGCCCTGGTGTGGGGTCTGGCCCCATCCCCAGCCTGGCGCAGCCACTCCAAGCCACACCACCGCTCTGGGTCACTCCCCAGACCTGTGAAATCAGGTTCACATTTCTGTGTCTCTCACAGGACTACCTGCTGCAGCTTTTACACCAGCTCTCTAAAACTTTCCAATTATCTTTAATTCACCGTTTTCTTTCTTGACAAGAAGCATTTTTACGCTCTTCATTTTCCTCAATTAGATACTGCCTTTTCTGTTGGATATATTTTAGCCCATGACATACCTGTTAGTTATTTTATATAGGGCTGACCACTGAACACAGCATTTTATAAACCAGAAAGGGTCTCTTGGTGAATAATGGGGTTAATCTAATTAGACAGGTAACTATTTAGAGGGGAGGATGCCAGGTTGCACAATATGGATATTGCTGGTTAGGATGTGCACTGTAGGGTGCTTTTACTGCCACTAAAGGCTATATTAGGTCTCACAGGTTTTACTGGGAAGAGACATGAATTTTTAAAATGTCCCATTAAGAGCCCAATCCTGCCACCGTTGCTCACATGTGAAATCCCATTGATATCAGGGAGTCTATTTGCCTGATTAAGGACTAATTCTGTGAATAAGGATTTGCAGGAAGTGGCCTTATCTCCTCTGCATACCACAGATCCTGCTCTCTAAAAGTGTTTGCTGTAAGCTCTTATCGTTTCTGTAAGTGCCCTTCAATGGACATTTATATAATGGGGTAAATATTTAAAAAGTTGTGCAGCGCTTTAGCTATGCAGGGCTAAAAGACGTGAGTGCTCCTGGCTGGAGCATCAGGCACCTTCTCCCCAAGTGCCAGGAATTATAAAAGGGAAACCTGTGATTGCAGCAAGGTTTGGGAAACAAAATGCCGTGCAAGAGGGATCAAGATATTAAGATTTTTTAAGTGGAATTCATTAGGATATAAAATCTACCTCTGCTGAAAACCTGGGTAAAGCCAACTCAGAAATAATGTTGTTGCTTCATAGTAAAAGGTTTGTTGTAACTTGGCTTTCTGGCGAGCTGTCAAGTGAAACTTCAGCCACATAAATAATGGTGTTTCAAAAGGAAATGAAGAGGGCGAAATGTTTTGAGGAGATGGCAAACCCTGAGCAGTGTGTCTTTCCCTGGAATACAGATATGCCATTATTTACAACCATTGCTGGAAAAACACATGCAGAGGCTAAGAGGTTCATTGGGGTTTTTAAAAATTTGAATAAACTCCTTTGCATTGTTTGTTTATCATCAGCAGAAACTACAGTCACCAAATTAATGAAAACCAAGTGATGCCTTTGAAGAATTTTTAAACGAACCTTATAACCGCTGCCTATGGCGACTCACTCAAAGTGAAGAAAAAAATAAATAAATAAAATAAAATTAAGGTGAACTAGCCACTGTTACTAAGAGTCAATTGACAGAAGGCATGGGTCATTAATTTTGTGTCCTTTGTTTTGTCAGTTTGTTTTCGTGAGGCCTGGTAGAGAAAGTAAAACCAGTCAAGCTGAAAATTGTCTGCTCTGTAGCTTATTTCCCCTCCCAGCATGCCCTGACCCAGGGGAGCGGCTGCGGGGCCGTGGCCCTCCTGCCCCTCCCGGCCCACAGCCCCACGGCAGGAGGGGTTTGTTAGCAGAATGTTAATTCAGCCCCAGCTCAGCTTTAATCATGTGCAGGTTCTGGACATCGGGAGAAATGAAATGTCCTCCCGCATGCAGCAACTTCAGTGAGGGAAAAAGACCCTGCGGTGCTTTTGGCCTTAGAGTCAACTCTGACCAAAAGTCAGAAGGGGAAAAAAAAAGCCATGTCCAAAGGCAAAAAGAAATGTATTGCTAATTTTCAAACATCCTCAAAATATTCTTTGGCTTTTTTGTCCTCTTCCTGTGCATTCTTCCCACCCCTTTCCTGGGGTGCCCATGTGGGGCCAGGATGCTGCAGGTGAGAACCTTGGTGCCCCAGCACCTGGGTGGGATCTCTTGTCTTGCCAATACCCCAAAAAATGCCTGTGAGGCTGAACTCTTTTATATTTACACAAATCCTGAATATCTTCACCGAATAATCGTGGCTAGTCCAGTTTTATCCAGATAGTAATGTTTAACTTTCTGATTGTGGTGGGCTCAGAGGTCCTGCAGCTGACACAGACCTCATCCCTGCGTGGTCCGTCCGCAGAGGAACGCGTTCCTCTGCGATAATTTCCTCCTTAAAACACAAGAATAGTTGGCGGCATTCAAAGAAAGCAAATATTACACGTTTGCAACCAAATCCCGTGAAATTAGCAGTGAAAACACTTTTCTCTCTGTGCTGGAGATGCAGGAGGTGATAGGTGGACATCGGATACACGAGGCAGATGCTCATTGTTTTGCTTTTCCACACCAAACGCGCCCACGTGAGACCCAGCGGCCCTCCAGCGCGACCACTCATTTCCGCGGCCGCCCAGCTGAACCCACGTAATCTCCCCCCGAGATGTAAAAGATAAATGTGAACCTTTGGTACGTGATTATGCCAAATTAACTTGTTCCCCCGTGTCTGTAAGGTTTAGGTGGATAATTGGATTCCTCTTCGTTTTTTTGGTTTGAAACAATCCTTTCCGTCATTAGGCCGGTTGCCAGAAGTGGGTGTTTGTGGCTGGGTGTTATTGCAAGGGCTGAGGGCCAGTGTGCTCATAAACAGAGAAGTGACATAATGTCTTTGGTATAATGAGACAGCTTAATGCAAAGCACTGCAGGAATTAGGGGGACACGCTTCAAGAATGGAAATGAAACGTATGGAAAATGTACCATTAGTGCTCTGTCAAAAAGACACTAAAAAAACCCCCACCTATTTGATTAAACCCTCTTGGAACGAGTTGTATTAAGAAAAATGATTGCTTAACTCCATTATCTTAACGTTCATTGGAAATAAATTTCCATTAATTGAGTAGCCTTTAAACCAACAGTTAAAATTGATTTTGACACATGCCAAAACCTCACAGTTTTTGGCATTATCTCCTAGATGCTGGATGTTGGTAGGAATGTGCTAAAAAGGTCTTTCTTCCTGTTGAGAGATGGCTAACTTGTTGTTGTTGTATAATTTAGCGTTGGTGTTGCTTAATATTTGTTTTTAAGAGACCAAAGCAGTTTGCTGAACCACTTTCATGGTTCATTAAAGCAAAAGCTGCAGCTTCTGTTCTGACTGCCCCGATAACATTTTCAGATAAACACAGTTTCCTGGAGTTTGTGCTCTTTTTTTTGTGGTTTTTGTTTTGTTTTGTTTTGTTTTCTCCTAGGTCAAGCCCAGAACCTTTACCTTATGAAACAGATTACACTTTCCAAATATTGTATGTTTAGTGTGTGTTGTTGCTTGTTATCTATAAATCAGATGCAGAGTCCTAATGCCCAAGAATGTTCCGTTAACTCTAAAGAGAAACGTTCACTTTTATATAGGAAAAAAGTCTTGGCAGACAAGTTGGAAGTACCAGATGGAATAGGTTGTGCCACACGGATTATAAGATTTCCCCCTCTCCTCCCTTCTTATTGATGTCTTAAATTGAACATGTTCCATCTGTCTGCTCTCAATAATGAATAGTAACTTTTTTTTTCATTGTAAAGGTAACAAATTCCATATAGAATAAATTAATTCAAGCATGTAATGAAATGTGCTAGGAGTGTGCGCGTTGGAATTATGTGTAGAAATCTAATATAGTTCGTAAACTGCAGCAGGTAAGACTGGTGGCAGAATTGACAGCTACTCAGGGAAGGGCAGGTAAAAATTGCTGTTAAAAACCATGCCATGAAAAGTTTGCAGCAAGAACTTCAGGATCTCACAGGGTGAGAAATTTCGTTTTGCCACCAGAGTTTATTCAATTCAGCAGTGCTTGGATAAAGGGTTTTCAGTTGTGTCAGGTCCTCTTCCAGCATGAGGGGTCTGTGAGGAGGTAGAAATGGGGAGTTTTACCCACGCCAAGGCCCCTTTGTGCTGCTGGAAGGAAGCAGAGCACAGTGTCCTTTAGGCTCCAGTTCCCCCTGCATCTCCTGAAGAGGCTGAACGTTGCACTGTTAGACCAAAAGCATTTTTAATTTCTCCTCACTGGAAAAAATCCAGAGGATATAAACTTAAAGCAAACTCAAGTGCTTTGTATGCTGAAGCAAAAACAAAGTAACCTTTTAATGCAGTGATGAGCTGTTGGGTTTCAGACTGATATGTTTGGTTTGAGATAAATCCCTGCTTCTGCTCGAGACTGCATTTTACTTTCTCTTCTTTACTCCGTAGTGGCTTGAGATAAAGGCACTGTGCCTTTTTTGCACATGTTTCTATAAATAGAGAATTAAACGCAGAGCTTTAAATACTAAAACAGGCACACTTTTCTGTTAAAAGTTGATTTTATTTTCATCTGAACACACAAATATATGTATTTTCGTTCTTGTATCAATGAATTTTAAAAGGTTGGCTCTTTAAACTTTTGGGAACAGTTGGTTTTGATTTTGGATGTAATAATCTTTTCTTTCTGTGACAGGGGTTTTTATCTGGAATTGGAAATTACTCTTTCTTTACTTACAGATAATTGATGCAGACCGAACTTGTTAAAGTCAAAACAAACAACTCAGTTCTTTATTACATGCTTATGTGCTTAGTCACCGACTTTATATTAGATTCTGCAAATGGTACAATTTATGCAGTGACATGTCGGAGACTTAATGTTGTAATTTTCCTGTTCCTAATGGAGAATTAAGAACCTGGAGAAGCTCGGAGGTTCACATGCACGGAATCCCTACTGCTTGGGTGCAGAGGTCTCGCAAAAATTTAGTAAGTGAGAAGGAGAACAAAGATCCTTAGTCGGGGGGGAGAAAAAAATTGGATAGCCTGTGGCTGAGAAGCTGATTGGGACAGGTAGGCACAGTGGGGCGCGGGATAATGAGGCACATGGCAAATGTGATGCACAGATGTGAAGCCAACTGTAGCTTTGGTTCCAGGAGCCGCGCATGCCACAGCGCTGCGCCTCGGGGCTATGTCTACACCAGAACATTTGGAGCAGTAAACGACGGGCAACATTAGGTTCAAATTAATCTATTACTCCAGAGCTGTGAAATGTTGGTTGCTTGTTGCGGAATTACATCGCCTCTGGGTGAAATGTTTTAGGGAGATTTTAATGCATGCTCATGGCTCGCAGAGCAGATTAAGAGGAGAAAGGGAAATTAGAAGGGTTAGGAGGGCTGTTGAGGTGCACATTTCTGGTTAAAGTATATGAAAAGGGTATTACATATTTCACAAACAGGCCTGCTCTCCTGTTGGCCACCTGCTGGGACAGAAATATCCTATGCCATAATGAAGGCAGGTTTGCAGAAGCCTTGTAAATAGTTTAGAAAGCAGATAAAGACAACGTTGGCCTTTCCGGAAAATTTGGGAACACGGAACATTTCTTCTGTCCCGCTCCAGGATCCCTAAAACCCTGACCGAGACAATGCCAAACTTCAGCTCTTGGCTGTTTACCCCTTCAGTTTTGACCACGATGCTAAATGACAGGTAGTCTCCTAAAGTTTCACCACACGTTATTAGGATTAAGTAATCAGATCCAAGCTGTTTTCCCCTGGTACCTAAGTGGTCCTGGCAGGCCCCTTTAAACAGACCCATGGTCCAAAAGGACGTGTATTCCAAGTTGTAGCATAAGATATTCTAAATCCTCGTCAATTAAATAAACTTTATTAAATCGGCACAAACTGTTTGGAACTATCTATAAAGAATATATTCTTTTACTATATTGTTGCTTTTCTTATAAAAAAACACTTAATTGAAATGCCTAAGAGCTGCCTGGCACAAAAGTCAATAAAAAGCCTAGAATAGAGTTTATAGGGGTTGTCTATGTACATAATTAAATCCTTCAGGCACTTTAAAACTCTGCAAAATAAATGGTTATGCAAGAATGGCCTGCTGAGAGAAGAAATGCTTGTATCAGCTTTAAGCAGCTGCTCTCTGCTCAGTGTTTCTGTGCTGGAATGAGAAAGCTATTAGAAGAGGGGACGACTGCAAGCCCCATACAAATCATCTGTGTTACTGACACTTCAGGGAGTGCTTTATGGTGGCTGTCAGGCCCAATACAGAACTTGGGCCGTGCCTGCAGAAGTCAACGGGCGTTATCTGAAAAGGACATGGTCGTGACAAAACCAACATCTCTGCCCAAATAACGCTGGGGGCCAGGATGGAGGGAGCTGAGGCAGGAGTTAATGCTGGCTGCAGCCAGGCTCTGCCGGGCGAGCGTGCGGCTGAGGCCTGGGTCTGATGGAATAACAGAGGTTAATTGCTTGCAATGCTCTATTGCTGTAATAGGAGTAAAAGGGGAGGACTGTACTTAGATTTGATTTCACTGTTCTTTAGGGAATACAGATCGAGGGGGTGGGATTGTTATTAGGGGCAAAGGAAGTGGTGCTAAAAAAAGAAGAGTTTAATGAATGTAACCAATAGAAAAATTGTAGGTTTGTTTCTCCCTCTGGCCCTCAAAGTTATGATAAATGATAGCACAAGGAAAAGATAACCTACCATGAGAGTAGGATCACCAAGGCCAAATACTAAAACTCCCAGCTGACTGCCCCATACACTGCAGCCTCTGTTCGTGTTTATTTTTTCTGCTCACTCTTGGTTTCGTCAATCAGTATGATAGACGATAACTCCTGACTAGAGCAGCCTGTGTCCTGCTCTCTCACGGTGGGTAGCATGTTGTGGTTGGCGCCGTGCAGTCGGAGGATCACCCGCATCAGAAGCATCAGGGGATGAGGTAGGGAGCAGTCTTCCAGCAGCCCCGCTCCTGGGAGAATAGCAGGCAGCGGTGTTATCAGCATGCAGCCACACTGCCAAGAAAATGACCACACATTAGTAGCTTTGTTTGGGTAGAGTCTAGGGGGGATGTCGCTCGCAAAAATTGAGACACTCTCTTTCTGTTAAATCATCCCGGTTGTGAGTGTTAAAAGATAGCTTGTTCAAAAAGAAACCATACGCGGCTTGCCCGAGGCAGGGCCGCGACAAGGCTGCGGGAGCAGCTCGGAATTTGTAGCGCTGCAGTCTCGGGGGCAGACACACACCCGTCTGTCTCCAGAAAGCAACAGGTTTTCCGCTTGCTTCTGCTCCCAGCCGTCCTCTGCCGTGCCCGAGGGCAGCCTTGCCTTCCCTCCCTGCCATGCCTTTCCCAACGCCTCTCCTTGCTTTTCCCTTGCCCCTACCTTGCTTTTCCTATGCCTTTCCAGGGAACCAGCAAAAAAGGAAAATAGCCTTTGCTGGCTGCTGACATGTGAAGAGCTGCTTGTTAAGCCAACAGCTCATCAGATGGCTGGAATTTCCTGCGCCCGATCCGCGGATGGCTGGCGTTGTTTATCTCCTCTCTCAGCACCAAGATTTGCCATGTGTGTTGTCGTTGAAGGTTTTGCTCCTATTTTGCTAATAAAGGAAAGGGAAAAGTGTGTTTACTATTGCTGAAACCTCAGCTCTTTTGGGGGGTTTGGGTAGGGCCTCTAGGGCCATTTTATTTTCGAGCCGAGCACCCCCTGCCTCCCCTCAGTGGAGGAAGTAGCCGATGCGAAATTCTTTTGATATCTTGTGATGTAGCAGTGGTCAAACATTTCCTGTTCAACATTTTTTCCAGTGCATTTGTGGTTCTTTTCCCAGCAACAAATGTTTCAGGATTTTGGTGGACTGGGCTTTACCAGGCACTTTGGGCAAGGCTGACAAGCGCGTCCACCTTGGAGCAGGGCAGCTGATGTGACCGCAGTCATTTGGAGCATCCAAACGGGCTTTTTAGGAAATAACCCCTGTGTATACATTCCCACTCGGTGTAAATTTCTTAAATGAAACACATCTTTCCTCATTCTCACCGGTTTCTCCCTAATAAGTGCTGGTCTGTGTTGAGGTGAAATTTAACACTAGAATATTAGTTTTATTCCAGCTAATTATGTTACTGCTCATGAACCCTTGGATTTAGGGTTGGTCTGTTTCTAGTTATCCTGCCAAGTTTTTTACTTGACGGAGGGGGTCTGTTTCATACTACTTGGCCTCCCAACCTTTGTAACCCCTGGTTTCCTCTCTTTTCTGAATCACAAGTTTATGTTCTCCCCTTCTGTGAAAAGATTGAAAGCTTGCTCAAGCACAAACTGACCGAAAAGCAGTAGTAATTTTTAGTAGATCTTTTCTTAGCAAAACATTTTCACTGAAAAATAAGGTAAATGTAGTTATGACTGCTGATAGAAAGGAATCCAACTATTAATAAAAAGCAGAGAGGGATTTTGAAACAGGGCTTCCACTGTTACAATGGAGACATTTTCTATTACTTTATTTAGTGCAACACCTGTGGCTGCTCACATTGCTCGTGGCTGAAACAGTCCAGGTCTACGTAGGAAAAAATATTGCGGTTTCATTAACTTATTTGTACTTTATGTCAGTGTTGTAGCGAGGGCTGGGCTTGCAGGGACCAGGTTTGGGAGGGGGAAGGGGGCCACGAGCAGAGACAGCATGAGGTGGATGGGACCTGGAAAACAGGGATCCTGTGGAGGGTGCGTGGATGATCCCAAATCCCACGTGCCATGAGTAAGTGATCACTCGTGTGACCTGCAGCTGGAGCTGTAATCAGAGGGGAAAGTGGAGCTAAAAGCACAGCAGATGATAGAAAACTGTTCGCCGTCTGTGCACTCACTTTGTCCCAGGAAATATCCTTGAATGATTAAACTTCCCTGGCTGAATGGCTTTGTGCTCCTGCTTGCTATAAAAGAGATGCTCGTTGCTTTCCAAGTCAGATATTGCTGCTTAGATTGAATCAAGAGTATGTGATCTGAGTTTTGGCTGCTCCCTGCGTGCCCAGACCTCTGGCCTGCTCCTGCCACTGCTGATGCCTCAGGAAGTCATCTGCCTTCCTCTGCAACTGGTGTCCACCTCGCTCCTGGGGACAGTCACATCACCTCAGTGGGGTGTAAGCAAATGGATGCATTTGCTAAATTTCATCGTTATGTTTGCCAATCAACGTTCCCATTGGGTTTTAGTCACTGACTTGCCAATATGTATCCAGGCTTGGCCTTGTGCACTGTGTCTAAAAGCTGTAATTGTCCATTCTACATCAAATGCTGCTGCAGAGGATCTGAAGGGAGCATCCTCAGAGTCAGGCTGTAAGAGGCGTGTGGGAATGTTTATGCAACACAAACGAATTCTTTCATTTAAATACTGGGAGCAAGAGGAATTCAGGTGTGTGTCATAGCTGCTAGACTCTAATTGACCTGAGCACAGGGGGATCAGCCAGTGGTGCCTTATTTGGGTTTGGATGAAAGTGGATTTTGAGCATATTCAGGAAGTTTTAAAAAGGCAAAAAGGATTCAGGTGCTTACAGGCTTTAAATGGGCCTCATTGGACTATCCTCTTGCTTTCCATAAAAGTTAACTACTGAGATTTATCTTGGAAATGGAACGATGTGTCTAAAATATAATTTACTTTCTGCTTGATAAATATGTAGACAGTAAAATGCCACTGAGCTGGTCATTGAAATCAGGGGAAGGAAATGGGATTCCAATCTTTTGACACTGCAGTGAAAGAGCTTCTGAATCCAAAGCGTGGGAAAAAGTTGCTTTGTCTCTCTGTTGCTGTTTCTGTAGGCATGATTTTTAACAAACAGGTTTAATCACAAGAAAACAACATACTTACTGGAGATAAATTAAAGCATGTCAAAAATTAAATATATCCAGTACTAAACTCAATTAATTGTCTTGACCGACATAATTCAGTGATATGCGCTTCTTTTAGCTCATATTTCAATATGAGTTTTATTAGCTTTTTATAGCCCTGCTCAATTTAAACCAGAATGTGCTGGGTCTTTCCCAGCCTTGGCTCCTCTGGGTCCAATTCTGTTTTTCTTCTTCAAGATCTGATTCTGCTCCCATTGTATTCAACGACAAAACCCCCAGTAAAGTCAGGAAACCAGCAGCCTTTATTCCCACTGCGGCCGGTGGGAAGCAGAGCTGGGTAGGAATTGCCAGGTTCTTCTGTTTTCTTAAACTAAACAATCCAGGCTCCTTTGGTTCCCTCTCAGAGAGGGTCTGTCCAAGTAGCTCTATTGTAAACCTGTTCCAGGCTGGTTTTATTCTCCATGGGTGACTCAGTGGCACACGGTGTCCCTGAGAACGCGGCACAGAGTTGTGTAACACAGTGAATAATCCCCTGGCTTCATTCACTGAGATCTGCTCTGGTCCTTATCAAGGTGTGCCTCCCTGGTACCACACAGTCATCCCCAAACACCGCTCCACGAGCCTCTCTCACTCCCGAAGGGGGAAGGATGAGTTTCGGTTTTGTAACAGATCGCTTGCTATTTCTATTATTAAATGTCAAACTGCTTATACCCTTTCTGTTTACACAGCCCTAGTCTCTGATAAAATCACTAATGAAAGGATTTAACAAGCACAGGGGGGAAATTGCCCTATAGAAAATTCCATTAATAATCTTCCTTCAACCCATAGCACTCGCCTTTTCCTTCCAACAACTCCTTGACTTTTCCAGACAAGCTGGAAGATAACTGAAAATCATGTAACAGAAGTCCTGGACTAAATGTGAGAGTTGCCTGGTGTTCAGCATGGATTTGCAGATCCAAGTGTGCAGTAAGCTTATAGCGCAAGATTTTATAAGCAAAAAGAGACCCACCAGATCTGACAGTCTTCCTGAGGAAACAAAAAAGCCTCAGGTTTCTCCAGAGAGGCTAATGAAGATGAGCCTGCATTACTGGAAATGCAACACATATGCTTTATTACTTTGCAAAGTGTTTTTGTGGAAGTCACGCAAAATTTGTTCACCTACAAGTGAGGTGCGCTTCTTTGTTTCATGTGACATGCAAAATTGCACCTTAAAATCTGAGATCTTGTACTATAACTGAAGGAACACAAAGATTTGACCGTTCTCTCTGTCCAGTGGCTTTCTCTGCATAGTCTTTCTTCCCTTGAATTTAAAATAGTTTGCTTCCAAAATGTAAAATCGCGGTGAATTCAAGTAAAGTGACAGCGTGCACTGGTTCATTACATTATGTGTCAGAGCAAATCAGAGGTCCCCCAGCTGGTTTTTGTTAGAGAGCCGCTCTGTGATGGCTTGGCAGATTGGCACTGCTCCTGTCTGTCTCCCATGTCACCTTGCTTCCTACTCATGTACAATTACACTCTACATGTGAGCTGCTCTGGCCACTTGCTTGGCTTTAGGTCCCTGCAATCCCAAAGAGAGGCTGCTTTGCTTTCAAGGCACCTGATCCTTAAATCTCTTTTAGAGCCTTCTTCCAATCTCTGTTTTCCCCTCTACTAAGAAGAGAAAGAGGACAAAACACGTAGTTTGGGGCTTGCTCTGGGTTAGCAGTGTTATAAGTTGAGCTTGCAATATTCATATTATATATTTGAGGATTGTTGAAAAGAATTTGGATGTGACTGGACCATTAAAATACCTGCACACTTTGAGGTTACTTGTGTATGAAGATCTATGTGCTGGAAGTTTCTCTGAAGACCTCATTCTTCTGTAAAACTACCACTGACCCCAAAATTTCACCTTTACTGTTGCTTTGTTTAGGAGATTAATTTATGTTGCAATAAGTTGATAACATCATTCAGCTGTAACCTTTGCTGCTGTTTCTGCCATCCCCTGTGCACACCCTGCTATGGGTTTGGTACAGACAGAGCTGTTCTCAGCCAGCTGATTTACCCAGAGTTTCCTTATCATGCACTGTCACACTGCGCTGATGGCTGAACCTTGGTTTCGGTTTGAATCCATCAGGATTTGCATTGACAAGGAGGGGGAAGAGGGCTCAGGAGAGGTTGGTGGTGAGAATTCAACGCCTACAGTGAGAGGCTTCTACTCATTTTGGTGAATTTATGTGGTGAGAGCCTCCCAGAGCTTTGGAAGTCAGGATATTTTGCTCGGGTTAGTAGATGAAGGTCATCCATAGCAGAGTCGGAGGCTGTGCAGTCCCGCATCCCTTTCCACTGCCACGACACCCAGGCACTGATGTACGGCCATGGCAGTGTGTGATGCACTTCCTGACGAGATTCCAGTCCTGGCTGGAACAAAGGGATCTGTCCAGGGGTGAGTGGGTTGCTGGGGCTGGGCTCCTGCTCCCCAGCCCCTTGGGCTTCGTTTGGCCGCAGCGTCTCGCCAAGGCTTTGTTTATTTGTTCCACGATTACGTGTATGAGCTTCCAGAATTTATGAGATCAGAGGTCAAGTGAAAGGTCACAGTTCACAGGTCAAGTGAGAGGCTAAAATTTGTGAAACCAAGGAAATGACAGGACAGTGCCAAGTGAAAGGTCAAAAGTCAAGTGAAAGGTTCAGCGTGGATGAAAGTGAGCAGCCTGAGCGCCGGCCGGACCACACAGCCAAGACGATCCATGCTGACATCCTCAGCATCCAAATGCAGCCCGAGTGTGATTCCCTGGCACAGACTGGGGCAGGAGATGGGCTGAGAAGCCATCACTCAGATCAGGCTCAGTGCTGGCTCTCGGGGTCCCATTCGAGGGTAACTGAGGTTGATTCCATCTTAGGTTTAGATGGTATTGACAGCAATGAATTTGGAGCTTTTCTCACAAAACTTTCATCAGGATGGGACAAGTAAGAATTAGATCCTTGTTCTTGCCCGTAGTTCTAGATTTATTTCTCTAGGATGAGTCAGTGTTGGTCTGTCCTGCCCATTCCTTTCACTGTATTTACATGTATTTACAAGCAAAATCATCCTTGTATGTATGCAGACCAAATCAATCAAGATCACTGTTCCACATTTAAACCCTGTTGCATCAGAAAACAGTAATTTCCATTTAATTTTCATTTCAGCATGCTTCCCTAACAGCAGCTTGAGTCAGCAGGGCACACACTCACTGCAAGCTCCTGGTTTGTCCATTAAGGGTCTGTAGTTGCATGTGCAAAGGTGTATTATCTGCTTTTTTTTTCTTTAATTATAAAACAGAAAAAAAAATTAATGCTGGTTAAGTCATCAGTTTATCTAAAATAGCTACTTTTAGCCTTGATGCTGTTTTGAGATGACTTTTGTCCTGATGAGTATAAATGAGTGAAGAAATCCTCATAACCTGAGAAAAAGAAAAAAATACAAGGAAAAGTGATGTCAACCTTCCTTTCTTCCAGTCATCCCTTTCTTCAAAAAGACTTCAAACAAAAGAGTGAAGTCTGTTTTTTAATGCAGGCCATTAACCATTTAGTGGAACACAGTTAATATTGGCACACCTTCTAATGGTGTGAAAGATCACTGCAGTAATTAGGCTCCATGTTGAAAAAATTGAGAGACCTTCTTTCCCTTCCTAAACTGCTTCCTGGCTTCATGAAAAACCATGGTCCCCAGTGACACGATCCCTGGAATTTGTCTTCCATTTGTCTTCTGTTGAATTGCACCCCTGAGAAGGGGACTCATCTCCTGGTCAGAAAAAGAAAGGAAAACAGTTGGGACAGTAGGGGAATGCAGATCACTGCTTTAGTTCCTCGAGTTGATAGTCCTCAAAATGCTTTATCTTGCCCACACCAGTTGCATCCTTTCTAGATTAAATTTCAGCCTCCCAGTGTTTGTCCAGCTTTCCACCCCCCTTCAGAAAAAGTGGGATGTGGAGTGAAACATTGTGTGCTTGATAAGGGAGATGTAGATCTTAGTGCCAACACACGTCCACTCACAGGCTTCCTAAAAAACGGGCATTTGTGCTGATTAACAGCAACTGCAGAGACGTTGGATGACCTCTGAAAATCCCTTCCAGCCCACGCCATTCTATGATTCGATGAAAAAGAGGCCAGAAATTGCAAAAGGCCACCAGCTGGTCTTTGATTTAAACCCAGCTCCAGAGAAGGATTTAGATGCTGCAGTGCTGGGGTCTTCAACATCTGATCAGTGAGCACCTGGCTCCAGCAGCAGCTTTCCAGTAGCTGTGTAGGAGTGATTGACTCCTCTGAGCAGTGTCCCACCACCTCCAGACCCTCCCAGGTGTCCCCAGCTGGGGTCTGAGGAGCCAAAAGGCTCTACCCATCTACATTCACCATCAGGGGCCACAATGACGTGTGTGATATGTTAAATCCCTCTCCTCTGCCTCCCAAAGTTACAGGATTAAATTGCTTTAAAATACTTTGATTACATTAATTTCACATTTCTTCCATGGGGAAAGCAGTCATCTGCTGTCTGGAGTTCTCCCACTCCAAATTACACGGAATGTTATGTATTCTTAGGAGTCCTGTCTTGTTGGGAATTACAGTGAATCACAACACTGTTCTCATTTGCTGCACATTTGTTATCTGCCTCGCCTGGTTCCCAGCAGTGTGGGGACAGTTTGTTGAGTGGCATGTTAATACCATTTATTTTTTTAAGCCTAACTAGGGGTATAAAATTCCTCGTCAAAATTCTGTCACGTTCTCTGGGCACTGGTAAATGAGTATCTCCTTACAACTGTTTTCTTTCTAGCAGAGAAGCCTAAGCTGGTGTGTACACGTAGGAGTGCTCGGTGTTCTCTGGGAAATGGGGCTGACAAAGAAACCTCTGAAGTCATCTAAGGCCAAATTCTTTCCACAGAAATCTGTGTGCATGGGACCCACTGAACTTGCACACGTATATCTGAGGGCAGATTTTGACCCTAGGTAAGCAAACAGCTATGACCAACGAGCTGTTTACTTTTCCTAAGTTTTTGCCTTCCCTGGTTATTAATATTACTCCCATAAATTTTTTTTGAGCTACACTTTTCAAAACTCAAGACTCCAGGCCCCAGAGGATGAAATACAGCAGCCCAATTACACACAACCAGAGTCAGGCTCTAAAAGTCAGGAGTTTTTGAAAGACATGAACAATATTTAGAGAGCTGGTTAATATTAATTCCTTCGGGAGCTATAAGTCTGGCCATTAATAGGCTTAGAGTGATAAAAATGGCAATATGGTGTGCACGTATAGATGATATTGTCAAAAAGAAGCAATTAGTAGCGCAGAAAGCACATGCACATATGGTGAGCAGGTTGAAATGAGAAATACTGCCAGCAACATGATAACAGAGCTAATGGCAAAAGAAGAATGAAACAGTAGCACAATTTAAACAGAGTGAAGATTTTTTCATCCAAACAGATTTTCTTTCTCATTCTCTCTGGCTGTTGCTAAGGTCCCAAGTCAAGACATCAGGCAAATGCTTCTTGTCTACCTTCCTACGTGTATTTGACTGAGACCAGAGAATGTGATTATTTGCCAGGGGATGTCTCAGAAATTGAGGTTGAAAGCCACGATCTGAGTCTCTCTGGAGTCAGTAGGAATACTTGAAATGACATCCCAATCTGAAGCGTCCCCCCCACTCAGGTCTAACTGGTCAAGTGTTTCAAATTGGCCAAATATTATGTTCCCTACCAACTCTTCTAATCTTGGCAGAGGAGCATTTGAGCCCGGACTCGCAGACTGACGGGCTCTGAGATAATGATTTCAGCGTGTGTCCGGCAGCTACTCAGGGGCTGGAGGGTGCTGTGCACAGAGCCCACTCTGATGTTGCAGATAATCGACTGACTTATCTCCCAAGTGCATCCACAGCTTCATCTTTATCTCATTATGCTCTTTTAGGGTTAAAAACGAGGAGTTTACGGGGCAGCTAAAATGGTCCCTGTATCCTTGGGCGGGGACCGTTATCGTAAACACAGCCCTGCCAGCCTTTGAGCTGAGTGAGAGCTTTGGCGTTTTGGCTTTGGAAAGGTACACACCTGTCACTCTAAAACGGAGCAGATGGGTTATAATCTTATCTGCTCACCCTGGATTTGTTGTCAGAAGGAAGTGAGGTAAGGGCAAGTGGTAAATGCAGGGAGGTTTATCTGCACTACAGGCCACGCTGTTCCCCCAATGCGCTGACTAAAGAAATTGGTGAAGGGGGACGTTTTCACTTCCCCTGAATGATTGTGTTCTCAATTCCTGTCTTGTGTTGTTGAATAAATAATTGGTATTATAGGAGCAAAAGGCCTTGAAAATAAACTGGCCCATTTTACAGTTTCTTGTCATTTGAAACACTATTCTGATTACTTGTCTTATTCTCACTAGTATGCTTTGGCCTGTTCACTCCACTGACTGCTGCTGAAAACCTCAGAATCAGTGAAATATTTTGGCATAGACCAGTGCCTAAGTTAGTGCCATTCTCTTCCTTTGTACAAACCTTGTGAGAAAAACCCAGGCACTCCCTGCCAGTGCTGGCAAATAATGACTTTTTATTAGTATGAACTGCTGCTCTGTCCTGTTGCATCATTCTTTTTCTTCCTCCTACAAATTATTAAGAGTTTATTGCTCAGATAGTAGAATTTGAATGGTATTGATGTAATATAAGGACTCTGTAGTGGATATTTGCTCTTGCTGCTCTGCCTCTGAAATTGTCTGGCTGTGCATGTGGTGTGTGAGAACGACTCGTGCTTTCCTAAAGATTTTGTCTGCTAAAAATTGCACATAACTTTAGAGATCCAGGCCTGATTATAGGGTCAGCAAAGGAGAGGGTAATCACTCAAGCTTCAGTGGGCCTAATCACTCCCTGTGGAGTGATAATTATTGTCCTTCACCACACTTAGAGTGCAGGCAGTGTCTGCTCTGTCACATAGCTTTACTTGCTTCCTGCCCTCTGTGTTAGAATATTAAATCCTCCAACTGGCAAAGTGTTTTGACTCTCTAGGTTAAAAAAAAAAAAAAATTGAGAAAAATGCTGTCCATTGGAGCAGAGCACTGAGATATTCACACAATGAAATGTGACACCTTATATATCACGCACTGAGAGAAGCATCAGGAAAGTTTCCAGCATGAAAACTACTGAAAGCTATGTCAAATATGGGCATTTATCATTTGTGTATAGAAAACAGGAAATTATTTGGCCCATCTCATCCCAGATGGAATGTGGAAGACAAATCCGGGACGGCAGAGCATAATTACTTACAACTCAGCAAATGAAAACCTGCACACCACTACTGAAAGCAGGCCAGGAAATAGCTAAAATATCAAAATGATCTGAAAAGGAACAGAAGGTGCCAAAAGGTTGAGAGCTTGTTAAAAATTGACCTGCACTCAAGGGCTTCATAAAAAAATCGAGAAAGAATTGGAATAAGTTTTGGAGAGTTAGAGGAAAATATAAACCTGTTTCCCATCTTGGCACTTGGAAAAGGCTGGATTAAGCTGGAATTTGTATTTTTTTATCTACTGGAAATATTAGATATCCTATTAGCATGTCTATTTTCTAATTTCAGTTGCACAAAAATGGTAGTAGCACACCACAAGATGGGAATACTTGCACATTGGAGGTGATGATGCTCATATCCCAAGAATCTGCCATCTCTTGGTTTCGGGGCTAATCTAAGGGTCACTGGAGTCAAAAGGAGTCTTTCAGAGGGATTTGGATCAAACCCTTTCATTTTATGTTTATGTAATTACAAAGCTCTTCTGTCGGGAGCAGTTCAATAATGGGAGAGCACAAGCCAAGGTTTTCACAAATTCTTTCTACTGCCTGTTTAGAGAAGATCTACCCCTCTCCAGTCCCAGCTGCACTTTTGGCATTTTGCTCCATCCTACAATATTTTAGGTTGTCTGATCTCTCCAGGTCCTGCAGAATCAGGCTCCCAGCAGTTAAACCTGGCTCCCAGGAAAACGCTGGTTGTGGTTGCTCATAGCACTCTTTGGAAAGGGAGCAAATAGCAAAGTTGAGCTGGTGTGTTACAAAAATGTCAATTATGCTTTCCAAAAATCTCACAGCTCAGAAGCAGTCTTGACACAGCACGATGAGAGAGGTGTCACCTCACTACAATGTAAATAAGGCTGCTGATATGAGCAGATGTGGAGTAATCCTGGAGATTTCCACGCTTGAGTCAGGAACTGAGAACCTATGAAAAGGTTCAGGGTGGGACTCACTTTTGGAAAGAGAGCCATGAGAACTGTTAGGAAATGCACCAAGAGTTTTAAAAATGGATGCCTAAAGTTGGACTCCTTTGCCTGTATTTAGAGTTCTGAATAAGTTTGTTCTGGTTTAAAAGAACGTTGACACTGGGGATCAACATGTCCAGCTAAGAACCCTTCTCACTACATTTTAATGAAAAACTAAAACTTAGAAATGAGATGATGTCTTTCACAAAGAGGCGTCCTTAAAAGAAAGACTTACTCAGCAAAGCAACTGCTGGAGCTGCAAAATGACCTCAGGAATCCACACACTGCAAGTAAATATTTATTGCCGTTACATCGTTGGCCCTGAAAGCGAGCGTTCGCGTTCTGGCGAAACTGTGTGGAAACTGAGTTCATGCACATGTTGTCAGCCATGGGCCCTGCACCACATCATCAATCTGAGATAAGCATTTGGGAGGAAGAGCCTGGGTGTGCGGGGAGGCTGCGCGCTCGGCCCCGCGGCGCGAAGGGGAAGATCGTGTAATAACAGAGAAATAGAGTGGGTGCTGTGAGAAACCAGCCACTGAGCTCCAGCAGAGCGGAAATGTGCAGGAAAGTTTCTCTTCTTTTTCTACCCACCATGAAAGGGCTGCTGCAATAAAGATTTTTTTCTTTTTTTTGGTACAAATATCTGTTTTCTTGGCACCCACTGTAACGCTTCAATGAGCACGTCCTCCTCTGAAGGGCCAGAGCAACGTCTCCTAAAACTTCAGTTATTTCTTTATCACCTTTTCCCTCGTTATTGACACAGTCATGAGATATTCTCTTAGTTCTGTCATTAATTGATGAGCTTCACATATGTATTATACATGTCTTTAAAAGTGTAATAGAGTTTTTGAAGTCATTTCATCCGACTGTGAGACTGTTGATTGCCAGCTTTTAATGAGCAGCTGGAAGAACCGATACCACTGTCCAAATCAGTGAGTGCAAGATTTAAAAAATTTAAAAAAAAAAAAAAGGGAGGAAGAACTGGATGAAGATCACCTTGAACTTTTGGAGTTTCTTTATAATCTTTAGGAATTTGACTCAAAATCAGTTAAATCAGAGGCTGCAGTTTTATCAAAGGCAAAAATATATCCCTGAAGTATTAAATTTGACTTTGTTCTGAGCTAAAGCAATTTGTTATGTTATCTAGGAAAAAAAAGGGGATTTCGTCGACGACTATGTAGAATATATGTTTACTGTTGAAGGGGCTTTAAAGATGGTGGCTTTGGGTTGCAGTCTGAGGAAAACAGACGAGGACAGTCTTGGATTTCCCCATATGTGACAATAGCAATATTTTCAGGAATTGCATCTTGTGTTTCATGAAAGTATTAAGGCTGAAGCCAAGTCAAGAACTGCCATCAGAATCAGGATCTGTGCACATGGGCAGCACTTTCTGTGTGCAGCTCAAACCTCTTTGATGTTTATGGTGGACTCAACTGAGCGAATGAGAGTTACAGCATTAAATAAAAAGCTGAATTTTTCTGCACTACTGCTGCTGCTTTTTCCTTTCTGGCTGGTGTTGTGACCATGCACTAATTTCCATGGGTATCTGTTCTCTATCATTAGTAAACCTTTCTGGTGTTTTAATACCCATTTCCCACGAATTCTTCATCAAAATGAGTATTTTTAAAACTGAATTTTTTTGACCAAAAATCATTATGCTTTGCTCATACAAAACCTATTAAGGATTCCTTACATGACAGACCACTGCTAGGAGAAGAAAGGGATTTTTCCTGAGCTACCACAGGAGAAGTATTTGCACAATTGTTCCTAATCTCTTGGTGTGTAATCTGCCATTTGCTGCGGCTCTTTCCTCCATCAGCCTGAATTATTAACACTGCCTGTTGGCCAAGGCAAACACTATTCCAAACATCTCTGGAGGCCTAATTCAGGCTTTTCTAACTTGTCTGTTTTGGAGTTGAGACTTTTAAATAGTTTAATCTAACACAAAATAAAAGGAGTGAAAGGGCTTGCCCTCATTTCAGCGAGAACTGAGCCTGGCCCTAACCCCATACAATAATTATTTCCTAGTTTTTCTTAACAAGGGCCTTGCTGGTTGCACCCCCTGATCAATATTTGCTGCAAGGAAGGAGTTCAGGGCTGGAAAGTTGCAATCTGAGACGATGTATTCATTGCCATTGTGATTGGTTAGGGATAAAGGCTGGTGGAATACAAAACCCTTTTGAGTCTTAACTACAGTGCTGAACGCTATAATTATTTAAAAAAATACATATCCTGACTCTGCTTAGAAGCCTGTTTGCTATAATTCACCCCTGTGTTAATAGCCTCCTAACATATATGAATGTATGCTAAAATGGGTTTTAAACTACTAGATTTATGGCTTGGCAGACTGGTAAATGCACAATTATAGTTCATAATAGGTAGGTATCTGCTGTCCATTGATTTTTCTCTTGTTCTATTTCCTTCCAGAGTGATGTCATTAGACATTACGGGCATGACTAATATTCCCAAGGAATGACATTCACGTGCCAGAATGCCACATGTCGGCGTTCCCGTACGGGCTCCGGCACCTTCCAACATAAGATGGCAAAAACACCCCCAGAATTCCTGCTGCAGCAAAACCAGATCTGGGCTGGATTGGCAGCACAGAGGCAGTTCAGCTAGGGGGAAAAAAAAAGAGATGAAACCAAAAAAGCTGTTTAGGAGCCCTGGATATCTTTCTAATCAGATCGCTGGGAGTGCATTTGGACTTGTATCTATTCATTCTGCGGTGACGGAAGTCAAGGAACTATCCAGTGAGCTATCTGGTTTTCCCAGAATTGTTTGTTCTGCTGACCTTTATATCTACTCATTTATCCTAATTGTTTTTAGCTGTTTGAGGAAGAATCTCAGATGAGAAAAGCAACTCAGTATGTATCAGAGATCCTATCTGCTGCAACTTTTGTTTTAATTTAAAGCAGACCCAGCATCGTTTTGTGCATCGGTTGCGTAGTACCAAAAGCAGGAATTTGTTGTGGGATTTTTTAATAAAATTGCAGGCCCAAGACAGAGGTCCCTGGACACAGGGAGTGTGAGTTGGGGGGTGGGGTTGCTCAGACGCCTCTTGCCCAAACGCATTTCCTGATGTTCCCTGGCCGGGACAGCTTTTGATGTGGTACTTTGTTGTGGGAGAGCGGGGAGCACCATTTCAGGGAGGGGGCCAAGCTGGCTCTGTCAGCTTTGCCTGAGTCCAAGATAGGGGAATTGCACTGCCAGACTGTTATAGCGGGAAATCTGGCTCTTGACATCCATAAAACTCCCTCTCCAAGTGGAATTTCCCAGATTAAATGAGAATATTGAGTTTTCTCCCTGTGCCGTGTATGAAATTGAGGTTGGGCATGCTTTACTTCTTCCGGGGGATGTATTAAATCTGTAATAGCCGTGTTTTTCTTCCTCCTCCCATCCAATCCCCGTCTCTTGGAAGGGAGTGGGAGACTTGTGACATATACAAAGTGTTTGCTGACGGTTACTAGAAAAGAATCTGGGTTATCCAATAAATGTGCCCCAGACTTTCAGCTCATGGGGAGCTTAGGTTCCAACAGTAGCTCCGACTACTGCCCGGCGGTTGTGGAGCGAAATAGCAGAGCGATATGCAGGAGCTCACACTAAGTACATCACTTTGCTTCAGAATTCCTGCATTTGCTGCTAATGCAAGGAATAGCCTTTGAACTCTAATCTGGTGTCTCCAGAGTGGTTCATAACCGAAGGCACTTCTTTCATCGTAACAGGGTGACAGTGATCCCGACTCGCCGAGCGTTTGGTACAGTCCCAAAGCAAGATAATAAAGCAGATAACGCTGTAGGCTTTGCATTTCTGAGCATACCAGCCCCTCACAGGGACGTTGCAGGGATCCTGCCTCGCAACTTCCTCCTGACACAGAGAACTATTGGTGACATTGTCTGGCATGAAGAAATACGAATATCAGTGTCTTGTAAACAAGGAAAAACGAAACATGGTGGTTTTTTTCCCCTCGGTTTGTGCACTAAGCCACCAGCACAAGTATTTCTTCAGCTTTTTTGAAGGCAGAGCAGGACCAAACTGCTTTAATACAGCTGCAAAGCCATCACCTGTAAAGAATATTTTACCTGTTTAAACCACCAGGTTATCCAGTGGTTATTGTCACCAGGGGTGATCATTAAGCAAGATATTTATCTTAACCACCTAGGATCTAGGCAAGCTGTATGTTTCTAATACTTTGCTGACTTCACCTTGAAGAATCGTAAAACATTATGACACAACCTGTTTTGTCTTTTCGTAAGAAATTCAGTTCCATCTCCACCCGTAAACCGTTTGTTTGCCTTGGTTCAGGTGGCAGAGGTCTCATCTTTCTCCTGGCCAGGGCTGGGCTGGCCACTGGAGTCTTTGGCCACCGGTGCCCAGGGTCTGTGGAGCTCCTGAGAAGGTGCTCAGCTGCACCCTGGTGTGACCCTGTGCTCATTCAACCTGGGGAAAATACCGAGATTTTAGAGTTCTACAAGAGACCTCAGTTCAGTTTTATACACCACCCGCAGTTTTTCCTCATCCCTTCAAAGGGGTGCATCCTTTCTGCTTTCATTAAAAAAATATTGCGACCTCACTGTTTAGTTGGGTAAGACAAAATTCCTCCGTAATAATATTAATTTTTTATTCAGTTTTTATGGTCCCTCAACTTGATTAGGAAGACAATAATGTAATTTGAAAAACCTTCCTTTTTTATTTCAGCTTCAGCAGTGCTACTAAACGTGGGTGTAGATAAATGACCACAGGAAAACTTCACAAAATTACTGTTTACACATAATCTGACAATGAGCCATAATTTGATTGCTAAAAAAATCATTTTGTGTACCTCTGCCCCTATTCTGCTGGATAATGAAAATTTATATCTATGTTTCAGACATCTGGGGAGGATGTGACAGCTTTGGGGCTGAATGAAAGATTATGCCACAGTGACCCCTGTCAGCATTTCCTCACGGACTGGTTACCCGAAACCCAGCAGCATTCAGGCTACTTCTTTTCCCTTTTGCTCTTCCTTTTCTCATCTCCTTTTCTTTTTTACCTTTTTTAAAAAATTTCTTTTCTCTTTCCCCTTTTTTCTCTTTCTTCTCTTTCCCGTTTTCTCTTTAGTTTTCTTTTTTCTCAGTCCCTATCTTTTCCTTATCTTTATTTATTTATTTTATTTTTAATTATTTTTTCTTTTCTTTTCTTTTCTTTTCTTTTTTTTTTTCTTTTTCACCAGAGCAGTCTCTCATTTTATTTTGGAAGGTTAATGACACTGTAAATCTAATAGGCCATTTTAGTGCCATCATGTGGGTATTAAAAGTCATGTGACTGGTCAGGATCCCATATGGAATGTTTTGGGGTTGCCTTGCACAGGAATGGCAAGGCTCTTATATGGCTGTAAGAGCTGGGTATGTTTTCAATTACTTTCTAGGACAGATCTGCTTTGAAATTAATTTGAAGTCCTTGCCTATGGTTGTGTTTGCCACCTTCTCTCAGATTTTCCTTAGTAAACGCTCGTGTATCAAATTCACCTTTGATTCTCTCCAGAGATAACCTGTGCTGTTTAATTTATTTATGCCTCAGGACTAAGAACAAACACTTCTTTGTGCTTGAGGTGCACCAATGGATTTGAAAAGGAGGATTTGCCAGTCAGTGTACTCCTCTGCCTGTCTCAGCACTGAGGTTTGCCAGGCTCCTTGTGCTCGATGTTCTGTCCCCAGATCAATGCACATCCCATGAGAACACCCCTTAAAGACCCCAGTGCTTCCCAGTTGCACTGGTGGAGACTTTAAAGGTCTTCTGGGTTGTACAAGGGCTCTGAAGGCAGGAAGGAAATCACACAGACAGGTGGATAGGTGGGAAACAGGCAGGAAAATGGCAGCTAGGGGGTACCGAGAGCATCCTGTGCAGAGAGAGGAGGTCTGAAGAGCCTGCTGGGATCTGCTGTGAGACCTCCTTTGGTGCAGATAAGTGCAGATAGACCCAGGTTTACTCTCGTGTGCACAAAATACATCCAGATGTTTCCAAAAACTGACAGATTTTAATGAGGGATTTGGATGCCAAGGCTCACCTTCAAAACTTGTGTTTCCCTCTTGCCAGTGACAAAATATTGAGACTGTAGAGGTTTTAGATGTGTTGTGTTCATTTGATTCACAGACCTGTTCAAAAGTGGGGGCTTTTCTTCATAAATGTCCATTTTGTTAAGTCACTGTCTGCCACAAAAGATTTCCACTAAGCCCCACCAAAATTTGTTTACTTTGGGAGGAGATTCTCCTAAAGCGTAAGGATGATATAGAGTTCAAAAATGTGAGTGATGTGGTAACGAGGAGAACTCCCTCATGCCTCGTACATTTGGATGTTCCAAAGAGCAGTGACTGTATCGCTTCCCAGGGATGTGGCTCCAGGAAATGAATAATGCTCAGGAATGGTCAGAGATGAGCCTGAAAGATTCACTCACCTCCTTCCCTCCTGTGCTTCTTCCCTTCCACCTTGCATTCATTATTCTAAAATATGTTTTTCTGTGGGAAAGAGGAGTTTGGAGCCTGGGGAGTGGGATGGTTTCTGAGGCCCTCTGAGCATTCCCAGTTCTTTTGCCCTCTGTTGTTTCCTGTTTAAGGAGGTGGGTGTACAACGGCTGCAGTGCAGATCCAAAGGAGGGTTAATTGCAGATCTCAAACACTCCTGACCCAGGGATTCTGTGTCACCTTTCTCCAACAGACCCACCTAACCTATTTGGAAGGTTATTCAGCAAACCTGCTGCTTGGAAGGGACAGTTTATCTGTAACATTCCAAATCTTTTCTCAGTCGCTCGCAACCTCCTGTGACCCCACAGGGAGACAAGTCCGGGCTGGTTCCACCAGCTGGGTGAGTTCATCTACCAGGGAAGCCAGAATGAAAGTCTTGCTGCTCACACAGCTCAAGGTGCCTCCTGGAGGGCTGGCTTTCAGTTCAGCCAGCATCAATGAGAGGCAAAGGTCCTCATCCCGTGCTTATCAGGCCTCCAGCGGAGTGTCCCATGGCTCCCAGGGGACCACGCAGACGGATTTCCTTTCCAGGAAAAACAAAGAGCGGAGACACGGGATATGTCCTGTGTCTCCCTGATATACTGCAGGATCGCCCACACCAGACACAGCCAAGGAGCTCCTCAGCAAGGCACACACTCCAAAATAAGAGACCTGGTGGTCTCGGGTTTTGTGGAAGGAGGGACAACGCTGCCTTTGCTGGCAGCCTCTGTGCTGGCTCTGGCTCAGCATCACTGCAGCAATGCCACCTCTCGTGTTTGCTGTCCTCACCTCTCCTGAGCAGCTCTTGGCACCTGCTTTTCACGTTCACTCCTCATCACTTGCCTGGAGGCTGCTGTTTCTACCTCCAAAAAGGTCCAAAAATTGCAGTGTGCGCACTGGAAATGAACATCCAGGTCATGGTGCCTTGAACCTGCCCCCTACCTACCCTGCTCCCGCCCACACCTGGTCCTGCAGAGGCACAAATCGCATCGTTGTGGTGGTTCTGCAGTGCAAACACTGCAAATGTTCCAGTCTTGTTCGTGGTGTGTAATGTTTAATCCTTGATCTGATGTTTTTTCTATCAAGTACACGGTATCTGTACTTTTCCAGCAGTGAGAGCAATGGCATCTCCTCACTTAGGCTTCCTGAAATCTTTTCAGCAGATAGAAGTTCTCAGAGAAAGGACAAGTGTCAGCAGTAACTGCTACCTCCCCACATAACACACTGTGACCTGAAAAAATTAGCAATATCTGTCATAAAACCAGTGTATTCGAATGCTTATTTGTCGTTTTCTTTTAAAGCTTTTATTTCTGCAATCTCTGTCGGAATGAATATCCCTCACTTTCACATTCACAGCCTGTGGTACCAAATTTCATCTTAGCATGACTTAAAATATTCACACTATCAGGTCCATAAGCATTACATCCACATTTTTTTGGGGAGAGGAAAAATATCCAAGTTATAAACCATAGAAAAATAGGGCTTGTAATGAAAATGCTGACAGCACATTAACTGTCACTGGGCACTGCTATAAACAAGCGTTATGGTCATGTGCAGGAGAGAAAATCCATGCAGGGCTGGGCTTTACCAACTTTGGGGACCAGCAGTGCGCGGTTACACAACATATTTATTTGTTTTTCATGAAAAGACACAGCACTGCAGTACTGCATGGCAATATGTTGCTAATTACCTAGTGCTCCACTGGAATGGTGACTGGCTCTCTGGATGCCTCGATTTCCAAACTGGAATTTGGAAAGCCATCTGTAAATGAGAGGGAAAAAAAAAAAAAAGGGGCATTTAATTGCTCTCCTAAGCTGCAGAACAATTAATTGTTCTGTAAGCAGCGATCCATTCTCCGCTTTCATTTCTAAATCAGCTCTGACAATGTTTTGCACCAGGAACCTGGCATATTAGGCGGTGCTAAATGTTTTAACTGTGCCTGTAAATTTGAATCTGTCATTTTAAACTTTTCTCATTGCTATTTTTATGATGGAGCAGGGAGTTTCTGCTCCCTTGCCAAGTGCTTGAGCCTAAGAATTCCGGGGGTGCTCTGAGGGCTCTTGAAGTCAGCCCCTGCCAAGGTCAGGTCTGCTAACCCCGTAAACATCCCTCGGTTTTTGGGAATCCTCCTCATGCATCCACCGCCCTGTGGTGGCCGGCAGAAGGTGGGGTTGATGTTGGGCTGGGAGCAGCTGTGAGGTTCCCCCAGCCCTGCAGCTGGATTCACAGCTGGAGCTCTGGGGGATGCTTCCAGTGCCGCCAGTACCATCTCCTGGCTGCACATTTCGGGGCAAACATCTCCTCCCGGGAGAGGTGGTGGTTGCCTCTGTGTGCGAGCCTGGCCTGGAGAGCAAAACCATTTACAAACAGGTCATTTCCATTTTGGATTGTCAGAGCTGGCAGGAGGAGAGGGAATTTTAGGGAATCAAACAGCCACTCAGAGGAGAAGCTCATATTAAACAACACAAGGTGCACGGGGCAGTTGAGTAATTCTGTATTTACATGAACATTGCAGCAAATGCCCTGTAATAACAACTCTTTTTTTCTTTTTTTTTTTTTTTTGAGCTCTTTAGGTTTTGTGTTATGAGAAAGTATGAAACATAAATCACACGGAGCTACTCCTGGCCCTAAGCCTTCAGGATGCATTTGTTTGAAATCAAGAGCCAAATTCCCTGGATCGGAGTAAACTGTTAGGTGCCAACTGGGGCGAAATGCCAGCCTTTGAACTCCTGCACATTATGGCTGATGTGATCCATATGCAGGACTTGAGTCGTGCTCCAAAGTGGTTTCTTTTAATTGATTTAGCAAATTAACAATATTAGGCCTTCTGTAGGATAGAAAGTACATTACTCACCGTGCCCTTATATTACCCTGAAAGGAAATCTATTGTTCTTTTGTAATGAAATGGTATCACAAGGAAAAAAAAAAGGTAGCAGTAGCAGGTAAAAGGAATCACATTCAGCTGTCAAGCATGTTTAATGAGGAATTTTAATTATGAGGCTGGAAATCAATGGGCATAACTTTAGCAATGAAGTCTTAAAGGGAAACTAAATTGCTTTCTATCTCACAAAGTTTACTGAAGCAGCTTGAGCGGCTGCCAACCATCATTGTTCTGAGAAAAGGAACTTGAGGAAATTGCAAGTCACACTGTAGCGTTTATTGTAGGCATATTCAACAACAACAAAAAAAGGAGGATTTCCATGGATTCATGTTTAATGGGTTCTTCCTAACTGATTCATCTCTGCCTCAAGATTCTTTAGAGCCCTTGGTTTCACGTACTGTGTAAAACCTGTTCTTAGAAGAGCACTGAGGAAAGGTTGCACTGAAAACTGATCATTTATGATTCATGGAGGATAAAGATGATCTTATTTGTTCCTTATTCCTGGAGAACGTGAGCTGGGAGGAACAGCACAGCATAAATTCTCCACGCAGTGGGAAGCTAAACCTGCAACCCCAGAGCAAACAAACAAATGGTGCTCAGGTCTCCGTGGTGTTTCCTAACCAGGAGCTGTGGCGGTGTCTTCAGGATGCTCCTGTAAAGTCCTGTTGGTGTTTCCAGTGCAACTGAAACTTCTGTGGTTTTGTAACTGCGCTGTGGTTTGTTTAAGCTGAGCACACCCTGCAGGGCCAAATCCAGTGGCTGCTGGAAAAGGAAGCCCCAAAATACACCTCAACATCACCTGTGAGGCTGGGCTCAGCCTCACAGCACTAAAACAAGCTCAACATTTTCTCCAGCTCTTTCTGGAGACACTGTAGGGCAGAATTAAGCCAAAGTGCTTTAGAGTACCACAAGAGGAGGTTTTGGAAAGCCGCGTTTCCGTCTCTGGTTTAGGCACACCTTGGTTTCTCATCAAGCTCTGAGAGCTGCAGTTTCTCAGCACCGAGTCCTTGCTCTCTAGCTGGTTGCTTCTCCTGCTTTTTGGCGGTGCTGCATTTCTCCCCTCTGTGGTTTAAGTCAAGGCACATCTCTGACTGCCCCACTGTCCCTCAGAGCCCTCCCACCACGTGGGCACCCAGGGTTTCGGTGCCCGTGCCTGGGAATTAATGCCCTGAATTAACATTTGGGTATTGCAGCAAAGGGTGTTCAACAAACCCTTGATGCAGGTAGGGGAGAAGTAGTTTTTGAAACCAATCTGATTGCCGTTCCACAGGAAATCCAAGTCATAGATCACAGTTATGGGTATTTTAAAAGTGGCAGTGCCTGTTAAAGGCTGGCTGTTCCCTGGAATGGAGAGGTGTTTGGGGCTGCAGTGGAGACACACTGGCAGCAGAGTGGAAGCTCTGGGCTCACCTGCCAATGCTCTGCCTGGCTTAACTGCTATCAGTCGCTCACTTTCATGAGTCTGAAATTCATGGAGCCCCAAAAGAAAGATAAATAAGAACAAGTCACTTTTCCCCTCCAGACACAGACTGAGGAAATTATTTCAAATAAAATATATCATCTCAAGCAGGAGCAGATGAAATAGTTTTCCACTAAAGTTGTTCTCCCAGTTGACAGAACAAATTACAGAATCTCCTCCACTGGATATCTTAAGTATCTTCTCTAAAATCGTAATTACATTCAACTCTTTGGCAAAAACACTGAATTCTGTGTTTGTGGTATTTAGTGATGCCTAAAAATCTTCATGATGAAAGACAAAAGTAGCATGTGAGCTTCAGAGGAGTATTTTGGTTTGTTCCCAGAGGAGTGAGGGAGGCTTCTCCCCTCTCATCATTACCAAAAGCATCATTTCCAGCAGTCCTCCAATGAGCAAATTTCCCAAATGAATTGGCTGGTTTAGCCTTGCTGCCCATAGCAGGGGACTAATTTTATTAAGGTCCAGAGTGTAAGATGCAATCCAAACAACAGAAGGGTTCCTGGGCAGTTCAAAGCTTTCCTTCCCCTTTTACTTTGAGGCAATTTAGGGTCATGTGTTTATGGTGCGCGTATTTGGCTTCCTCTGTCTCTTGTGGGAGCCACTCATCTTGACTGCCAGTATATTTTTGATAAAATTGAGGTAGAGATGAAGCAGACTCTATTCCACACGAAATCTCACCCACTGTATCTATAAATTCTCCCTCTCATCTCCTGTGAGTGTTGAATGAGCCTTCAGGTGTCCGGTGCTATTTCTCTTATGGTGCTCCAAGAGGCCACACGAGATTGAGCGGGGGCTGCAAAGCCCAGGAAATTTTACCATGGTCAAAAATAAAGTAAATCCTGCTCACCTCTCCCGTGCCTTCACCCTTCAAAGGCAAGCGTGTTTTTTCATCACTGGTGCATTTTATACTCCCGTGTTTATAGTGAATATAGGCATTCATGTCGCTTCAAAGAAAAGATCTTTCCTTTGAAAATGTTGAGATAGGTTGTTTTCAAGTATATGTGGGGTTTTTTTGGTCATATTGGGCAGCAAACCATTGCTGTGTACACAGCACACATCCAAGCAAGACTCAAACCTCTACATGTGGAGGAGCTGGGGACCAAGTGAGGAAAGGAAAAGAGAACTGATGTAGGTGTAGGAGTAGAATTGGTTTTTAAACAGATTTTCAATTGCTGAAGGAACGTTTGTTGCTAAACATTCACATGCCAAGTGACGTGTAAGTCTGTAAGCTCATTTTAATGTCAGCTGTGGGGCCTGTTACTGCATTTTTCCTGGATCATTCCAGTCTTCTGTGCACAGCCGGGGGCTGCTGTGGAAATACCGTGGTCAGTATGGTGCATGTACACAGCCAAATTCCAAGTCAGGGGTTAAGGACTGGTTCTCCTCAGGATTTAGTAACTTTGTTGTCCTTTCACAGCATTTCTCAGCCTCTCCGTTGCTCGTACTCCCTCAGAAATATATATTTTGTACGGATAGACCTTTATTTTCCAGTGTATTCACTTGTTGATGAGTCTGTTCTGTGTCTATTCTGCCCCTCTTGACAATTTTGCTGAAATCCACAAAATCCATTCCAGCCCATGCCATCGACCAAAATCCTCATCAATTTTTCAATGAATTTCTAATGCTATCAGAGGGTTAATATATGAGATGATCCCAGTGTTGTGTCAGAGGAAAACCTTTTGAGCAGGGGATGGATGTACGGTGCGGCACGGCGTATAAATCATTTTCAAATTAGTATTCTGTACATCTGGAGAAGAGTACATTTGTGTGCCTGCATAAATTGCCTGCGAACACATTTCAAAACCCTACGCTTAATCTTAGCAATGAACATTTCAAAAAGTAAATTAATATCTTCAAGGAGAAGAAATACAGTATATTAAGCAGAAGCCCACTGGAAACTGTATAGTTAAGAATCTGTCAGCCTTTCCATTATAAGCTCTGTTTTTTGAGGGGTTTATAACTCAGTTATAAAATTTCACACTGGGCTAAAGGTTGGCACGTATCGCCTCAGTCTGGCAGGGTGACATTTTATTAGCTCTGAAGGAGTTTTGGATCCCGCGTCAATGGGATATTATTTTAAACCACAGAAATGAAGTTTAAATAACTTGGGGAATGGCTGGGGAAGGTGAGACGAGCAGGGTTGAAGCCCCAAGTGATGCTGTTGACTCGCAGAGAGGTGACGCCAGAGGTACCAGGGCTGAGGTCAGGAGCGCGCATCAGCCCCAGCACCAAATCTCCTTCCTCTGTCCCTTCCCCTTAATGTGCCTTTAATTCACATCTTTATGGTTAAATGCATGTTGTGCTGAGGTTACAGGTCTGGTCGGTGGTTTATAAATTAGGTTAATTAACATTACAAAAGTACTTTCTGAGTGTGGGGGAATGTTTGTGGGTGGATGTGTGTGTGCGCAGACAAGAGCGCTCCTTGGAAACAGAAACAGGATTAAAGTGTCTGCGGGAATTGTAAATTTATTGTGTAAATAGCTTTATGATTTGTTGTGTGTTTGGATTAATGCAATATATATCCATTTTAAACATTGATCTTTAAGCGAGTAATGTAATAAATCTGAATATTCCTTCAAATTACTGTTTACACTGGCCATGCTATAGATTAAAAGAGACAGTTGCCTTTATAAATTTAGTTGTAGGGTACAGGAGTGTGTATAAATACTTCTGTTTCCAATTATACCAAACAATGATGATAAACTGTTGTGAGTTGTGCGGACAATTGTACACAGCCTGAGTCACGAGGAGGGATGATGCCGGGCAGTGACCGATGCACACATGGCACAGGGGGCGGGGGGGAGCTATTGTTTGGGCCAGGAAATGTGTAAAGAGGCACCTAGAATAAATTCTATGAGCGTATTGAAATGAAGCTACAGTTCCTTCCCAGCTGGAATGCTTCTAAAAGGGGGAACTGTGTCAACCCGTCAAAATGTGGAAATGCGGGTGTTTGGTCTTTATTTACAGCAATTTTAGTGGTTTGTAGAAGGTGTTCAGGAAAACGCATTTGGTACTTTGGTGTTGGGTTGCTTTTGGTTTTCAGTATCCAAGGCTGCTGACGGTGTTGGCTTCATGCTCTGTGTTATTGATCAAACAGTTGGGCAGCACCTCAGAAGGGATACTGATTATCACTATGACCCCTTAAAAAGCATTTTACACCAAACACTGTGGCTTTAAACATGGAGTTAACACAAAGCAGAGTTCATAGGCATGGAAGTGCATTTAAGGAGATAAATACATGGGCTTAGTTTTAAGTTTGGTCTTCAAAGAGAAATTCTGTGGCCACGAGAAGAGACAAGTGGCCCTCAGACAGTGGCCAGGGTGATCTGTTCTCAAGGGGTAAATCTCTGCCCAGGCAGGTTCTTCCCTTCCTGACTCACTGGGCAGCTGTGCCACAGCTGGGGGATGTGGCTGCCTGGCTTGTCCTGGTTTGGATCAATACATTCAGGGTGGTACAGCTGAGAGAACCACTTGGTCCTGCTGCAGATGTCCTACGGTGACATCTTAAGTGCACAAAGTCAGCTTCCAAACACGCCACCTAAAACCCAAACCCCTAAAAATTGTTCCTGCTTCAGACAAGGCAGAGAACAGTTTTGTGTTCTCCATAAGCAAAGAAAAAATTGTTTTCTGAAGAGTTTATGTTTTTCCACAACTCAGGGAAAGTGCGGTTGTGTTCTCTTACACCAAATCTGTGCCTTGTATGAACACTGGAGAAGAGCTGGCCCATCTGGCAGCACTGGGGAGGGGATGCCCTTGTCATACTGATGGGTTACATTGATGAGAGCTGGCCAGACCTTAAATTAATCAAATGATGCAGTTTTAAAACTCAGGAAGGAGTGATCACAATTTGGCCCTCTTCCTTCTTTTTCCTTCTTTGTTATCCCTCCTCTTTCACATTATTATTTCTAAGAGCAACAAAGAGAAAATGTGATCATGATAAATTATAGGAAGCTGGCAGCAGCAGTAATTAACAGGTAATTATCAATAAACAATTTAACCACAAAAACTTGGATCCCACCTCCCACTTGTCAACAATAAAGTCATGGAGGCTCCACAGGCCACTGGACAAACAGTCCACGGGGAGCAGGGCTGGCGCTGTTAGTGCAAATAAACAACCCTGTGCCGGGAGGCTAAACAAAAGCACAGCACAGAGTGACTGCGGGGAAGTGGGGAAGAAAAGGCTCCCTCGGCAGGGAGAAACAACAAAAAACCCAACAGTAGTTACAGTTTGAAGAGCCAACCTCAAACCACTCGCAGTTTATTGCGGCCCCAAATAAGTATCCCATAAACAACAGTCAAAGCCCAGAATTTGGTGTCTTAAAAAAAAAAATCTCTTTGGAAGTGGGAAAAGAAAACACATTTTGGGGGAGGTAAGAGCTGGAGGGAGAGAAAACATTGTTATGTCAACTGGTTGACTACAGCAGAGGCCTGATTGTGCTGTGTCCAACTTGGATCTCTGTTTTTGGGATACTGAGGCAAGAGGAGATGTGTGGAGCAACTAGGTGTGTGCCAAAAGGGCCCCTCAGATGTGCGTGCAGATGTGCTCGGCCAAACATCCTTCCATCCTCTCCTTGGGAATCAGGAGAGGCTTTTTAGGTGGCTTGCAATGGGACAAAACCATCCCCTTCTTCACATGCAAGCAGGGTTACTTTTTTCCCTTTTTTAAACATAAATATGACCATAAGGACCTTGGAGGAATGACAACCCTTGTTCACACCACTGTGTTTGCTAATGATCTTCATCTTGCATTCCTGCGTGGAGACTAAGGCCGATTTTCTGTTGAAGGGAATCAGAGAAGGACAGCAGAATGAATTAAGAATATATTGAAAATGGAGTAAGTTTTTTATAACATCACAAACTATTGTAATGAAATTGAGGCACTTGGATTTGGGGGATTTACGAATTGATATCTGAATCTTTGGTAGAAACGTGTTATTTACATGTTATATTAAACACTTGACATGAGCCAGTCTTTAAATTTACACTCAAGAAGCCAAATCCTGGCATCCTCCTGGAATTCGTGTATTTAGAGAGTGATGATGGGGTAATCTGGAGCCTTTGTTGTCTTCCACTCTGAGAAAGCCTCGCTCTGTCCTGACAATCACATCTCTGACCAGTTCCCTGTCAGCCCCTCTGGAGCTGCCCTGCGGCCCTGCTGCCCAGCCCCTTCTGAGCCTGCCTCAGATGCTGCCATGTGTCTGCCTGGTTTTCCTTTAGATCATCCAGTGCCTGCTGGTTTTCCCTCAGGTTCTTCAGTCGCTGCTGCATTTTCTGAGATTTTCTTAGATTTTCTTAATTCTGATTTTTTTTTGGAGAATCCTAGATCTTCTAACAAACCCTCAAGCTGCGTCCCCCAGTAACTTAAAAGTAATTAAGCAAAAAGTAACGATTTTGGACATCTATCATTTAATTTGAAATTACATATGGATTTAATGGAGGGGGAGGAAATAGTGCTTTGAGAGATTAGTTCTTAAATTTTGATTTAAGAACTGAGTTATTAGCTGAAATAATATGAAGCGGGGCTGCTTTTTTGACCTTTCTAAAGTCTAGCCTAGTCAATTATTACAGCAGAGCAGGGAACCAGAGAACAGCTTTGAATCAGTCAGACCCAAACTGATTTAAGTTTGCATGGGGTCGAATAAGACATTAGTTAAAAATAACTAATGTATTCTTTGACCTCCATAATGAGAAAGGACATTTGCAGGTTTTCCCCTATACATCTGATCCTGTTTATTTCGGTTTGTGATTTAAAGATGGACTGGATGTTCTTACAGAGGTCTAGATAATGCAACTACTATTTTTTTAAGTTTCCTGCTCCAAGTATTCTTTCAGTTGTGCGTTTTGTCCATCAGTTTATACCATGGTTTTATTTTGAGGCAGGATCGAATAAGAAAGACAAACACAGACCCCAGTGCTGGGAGGAGCAGGATCACCTGGGGCTCCCACCCTCCTGCAACCTGCCTTAAGAGAAAAACCCAGGTTAGTGCTGATAAATCGGATTTATCATTGTTTTCCAGATGGAATTAGGCAGGAACTAGGGCTAGGAGACTCCTTCCCTCTGAGACCTTGAATATCTTGCCCTTCTCCTGTCTCTGAGCACCTCCATGTTGAGGTGAGGGGAACCCAACTCACAACCCTCTGAGCTGGGGAGGCAGCTAAAGGCAGATTAGTTCCCTGTCCAGTGGAGAATGAAAATTTTGCAAAATATTGGTTTAAAAGGGAAAAAAATAAAACCAAAAAAAGAGGAAGGGGTGAAGACAAGTATGTGGAGAAAGGAGAAGGAAGCAAGAGGGAAAGAAAGGGGAAAGGAGCATTGATGGTAAAGCAAGCTCAACCCTACAGAAAGTTTTCTGCTAGCTGAACAGGTCCCAACTTTGGTTATGTCTTCAGGCTTCAGCTCTTCCTGAGAAAACAAAAGTTGTTTCCATTTTTTTAATGTAGACATCTCTCATTTCTGCACCCAAATAATTCTCCCTTTGCTGCCAGACGATGCTTCTCTGGTTTGGCCCTTCGGTGTGCAGGGGTTTGGTAGCCCTGATTTATGCTTCTGCCATTTTCAGTTGTATAACCCAGGAAGAAGCCTTTCTAGCTGGTTCCTTCGGTGCTGCAAAGGAAACACTGGTATGTCAAGTTTCCAGAGAGTTTAAAACAGGCCAGCTGGCTGCTCGGAGCGCACAGCTTGAAATGGTCACTTCCATTTTCGGCTGAGCAGCGCTGCCGTCAGGAGGAGCATTGATTAAATTGACCACAGTCCAAGGCTGGTAGAGAGCATAACACAAAGTGACTTCTCCCCAGAGCAGGCAGAAGATTTGTGATGTACACAGGGATAGAGAATGATCTTTTTTCCCCACTCTGTACCGCAGTGTTTACTTTAAAATACTATTTTTTCATAACAAAAGAAGGCTTAGCTTTTACCGTTAAATTTGCTCAACATTTTAGGTTATATTTCATTGCTTGCACCCAGCTTCACACGTAAATGTTTAGCAATATAGATAGCCCGTGTCCTCCGAAGCTTTCAGTAATACAGGTTTCAGGAATAAAGGCTGCTCATATGAGCAAGGTTTTGTGAGATTAACGAGCACCACAGGATCATGGAATGTTTTGGGTTGGAAAGGATCATCTCATCCCCATGAGCAAGGACACCTTTTACTAGACCAGATTGCTCAGAGCCCCATCCAACCTGGCCCTGAACAAATCCAGGCTTGGTTTCACTGAGAAGGTTCTCACACTTATTTTTATTTAATCAAAAAGCTTCCATCCTTTTCCTTTTCCTTTTCCTTTTCCTTTTCCTTTTCCTTTTCCTTTTCCTTTTCCTTTTCCTTTTCCTTTTCCTTTTCCTTTTCCTTTTCCTTATCTTCAGTGAATCCTTTTAAAGGGAAGTGCATGGAAGGGAATGAGTAGGAATTTATCTGCAAGGTTTATTGGACCCATTGCCTCTGTGCAGCACCTAGAGCAGCAAGACCCCAAACCATTAAGGTGTTAGACCCCTCAGATCCCACTGACAATCCCTGAGGAATGTAGGGTTTTCACTACATTAAATAAAAATCAGAAAGATGTTGTGAAGAAAGAAATATTATCAATGTAACAATACCCAAAGAAAGGGGGGACTGCATGAGGTAAATGCCCTTCCTTGTGCTTCAGGAGCATCCCTGTGGATGGAGGACACCCAGCAAGAGCAGGACACATCTGAGGGTCCTTTCTCTTGGGGGTAAAAGATGGTCCCAGGGCTTCCTCCAGCTCTGCAGCAGAACAAAACTGCTGAGTGAGAAGGGATAGTGGCAGGCCTGGCTAACAAACATGTCTTCATGGTTCCGTCCACTTTGCACCTGAAATACTCTTTATTCCCTCTGCTTATCCTCCAAATCCAACTAAATCACTGTGTTTCTTCCTGGTTGCTCTTACACATTGGTTCTGGTTTGGGTTTTATTTTTTTTTCAAGGTTCTATTGGTTCTGGTTTGGGTTTTATTTTTTTTCAGTTATGTTTGCAAGGCTCTCTCACAGCCTGGAAACAAGGGGGTGTTTTGGAAGCACACCATCTTAGCACTTATTATGGGTGTATCAGTAATCTTTTACAATCAGAAATAGGTATAACTGTGTGTCTCTGGCAAAGGAGCTTAACTGTCGAAGGATTAAGCCACATCCTGATCAATGCCAGTGCCTTCCTAGAAAACAGGCAGGGAAAGATTTCCTGTAGTTAGCAGCAATGAGGGAGAGGAACTTTAAAAACAACTCTCTATTTGAAAACTACAGAAATCTAGCTAAGTCTTAGGGATTTAGCCAGGGAACATATTGGTTCCAGCAGACTATGGTAAAGTTAATTAAGGATGATTAATGGAGCATTTTCCTTCCAATGATATCTGTGACAGAACAAAGCTGTCTGAGGCTTGTCAAGCAGAATTTGAGTTGAATGAGTATTTATGTGATCAAATCTGAAGGGCTGCCTCTTGACAGAGCAAGGATTCATCAATCAATTGCGCCGGCTTGCAGTGGTGGGAAATTGGTCTATCAGCATAGCTCTGCTCCCATCCCCCATTTTTTCATTCAATCATCCCTCAGGCTACAATGCATCTTTAGCTTTTACCTCTGACCACCTTAAGGGCTATCAGAGAAAAGTAAAAGCAAGAGCTAAAACATCTATTATAGTGGTTATTTCTCAGCTGTACTCATACAATTGATTTCTTTTAAGCAAAGGCCCGGGCACTGTAAAGCGATACAAGCCTGTTCAATGAATTAATTGGTTTTAATAGAAGTTTAGCTTTGAGCCTGAAGAATATATAGTGCTCGCTTGCTAGAAAGTCTCCTATTAGGGAAACCACCTGCACAAAAGGCCCCAGTCCTCTCTTAATCCCACTGCCCTCATCATAATCACTTCATTTAAAAAGGCAAGATCCTTAATTTCAAAGGAAGGGCCTCCACGTGTGCTCCAGTTTCTGCGCATTTCATCCTGCGTCAGTTCCTGGGAGGGGAACACCGGCGGCCTGCACTTGGCTGTGCGTTCCTCCTGCAGCCTTTGGATGCCTGGGATGTAAACCATGCCAGGATCTGGGCAGAGGAGTGATGCCATTGTGGATATACCAATATCTTTGCTTAAAGAATGCCTCAGTTGCTTTCTCTGCTGTAGGGATTAAATGGGACTAACCACAAAAGGTGTAAAATGATGGGTGTCTCATGGAAAACTCAGGAAAAGATAAGTCTAGTTCCACTCTGAATAAAATCAGGGCAGGTATGCTATTTATGACAGGTTTAACTTCATTTTCTAATGTATTTCATAGATGTTTTTTTTGTTAAACTGCTACTTGCCCAAGCATTGTTCTTCTGGGCACTCACCAAGCAAAATACACAGGTGGTGTTTAAAACTGAAACACCAAGATTGTCATTTCCATCGTCAGCGCCATAAAATGTCATCATTAAACATCTAACCCGCATTAGCCATCTCCTGTTCAGTAATTCAAATTGACCATCAGTTCAAATAGAGCAATATCTCCTGGGGGCAATTCACCCATTTCTAGACATCTAGGGGAGGATGATGAGGGTTGCATTCAAGAAGTCTGATCTCCCTCGGAGGGGAACTTGGACTCCATACCCACCTCTGAAATGTGTAAAGCTTCCAGTAAAAATAAAATCCCTGGGAGTGGATTACTTTCTTTGGTGCAGTTGTAAGCTCGGTGGCATGTATCCCTCATTGGATTTGCGCACTAATCTTCCTTCTTAAGTTACTGGTAGAAATCAGGTTTCTAGGACTTTTATGAATTGGAAAATTGAAGTTTTGCCTGGTAATAATTTTGAGGTTTGGTACCTGCCTCCACTAGG
Source organism: Pomatostomus ruficeps (assembly GCA_013400735.1). Lineage (NCBI taxonomy): Eukaryota > Metazoa > Chordata > Aves > Passeriformes > Timaliidae > Pomatostomus > Pomatostomus ruficeps. Next base: position 21,808 of record VYZT01034728.1, on the reverse strand, counting down.
CCAGCTATAAATAAGGGAGGTTAAAGACAAGACTTCACTTTTTCCTCCAGACTTGTGCACTTTGCACAAAGAAGCACAGAGGAGAGCTCCAGCGTGCCTTGACCTACGGAAAAATGGCTCAGTCATGAGTTGTCTTTACTTTTTTATACAGGTTTCCATCCAGGAATATTCCCCTGAGAACCAATATCTTCCCTGTGTATACAAATTTTAAATAAATCTAAAGAGATCTCTAAATGCAAATATGTCCTTTAGACCTTATTAGTTGTCCCAATATGATTATTGTTGAGAGCATTTCTTTCCATCGGTAGAGAATACTATTTCATATGTGCAAGCAAGCTTGGAAACCAAATGTCTAAATATTTAACCAATGTTATTTCAAAGAATTTCGTTATTTATCTTCTTTATGATTTATACTATCACATTCTCTGTCTGTACTTGTGGTTTATCATAAGCAACCCATCTGCTGTAACAGCCAATTTGGAACATTCATATAAGATGCGTTCCGATATCATAAACATGACAAAAGATAGATTACATTTAGTCTTTCTCCATGTTTAACCAGTTTAATTTGTTTCCTATGCAGAAGAGGCTCTAAATTTACTTAATATATGTTAGCACTTAGGAACACAGTTAGGAACATGACTAGGGTCTTAACCTATTCGTAAATAAATGGGAAGCTTCCTGTCTGAGTAAAAGAAAGAGAGAGAATTTATGTCAAACAATCAGGAATTTAATACATAGTGCTCTATTAGGATGTCCAGTTTGTGTACATACTCTTAAGGCATGATTACGAATAACTTCACTTCTTATAAACAATGTGACTGAAGAAATTACTCACAGATACAACAAAAAGGGAAAGAAAGGTAGGAAGTTTTAGCTGCAGCCAATAAAGGAATTACTTTCCCTGAAAAGGTTAAAAACTCAGGCATTTATTTTTGTTGCCATAATATTTGTCTTTGCAGGTTTAGCTTTCTTAAGAATCCCAAAGAAGATGCTGCGTCGGGAAAGATTTTAGTGACCCGGGTTCAAAGTCATATCATAGATCCAACATTTTCTCCGACAGCTTTGGTTTTAAAGTAACCCTAATGCTGGACCGAATCTGTGAAGTGACTGTCCGTATTTACATCACTCTGGAGAGAGCTTTTAGTGATCACAGGCTTGATCCAGCAAGTTGTTGAATGCCTTCAACTTCTGTCGGCTTCAGTGGCAGCCAGGGGTGCTCGGTGCACGGAGAGTGCTCAGCACCCTCAGGACCCGGCCCAACGGGGTTTTTCACATTGAAAGGTCAAGTAGAGGGCTTTGCATTTCAAGCTATAGAGTCATTCATTTTTCTCTCCTAAGGTAAAAACCACGTGATTGGAGAGTGTGTGATTAACTGTTAGGGAAACAATGTCCATAATGATATAGAAAGGTGTTGCTTTCAAAAGTTGCGGTTGGATTTCTTTGGAGGTGTTAAATATATGGTGGTCCAGCACCATGCAATTCATGAACGCTGCGAATAAATATAAGCTTATTTCTGTGATGGTGATTTACTACGGAGCAATTTTGAGCAAATATATTCACATTATAGGATATGAATACAAATCAAACATAACTGAGCTGGTCTTTATGAGAATGAAGTGTCAGTACATTTGAAAATATGTGTAATGCCAAACTTTAATCATTTTACCAGCACGTTAATATTCCAATTGATTATTCTGTGTTCCTCCTGAATGTTTAAGGTTTTGCTACTGATTTGTCTGCTGCAAGCGTTGCACACCTTCCAGGGCTGTCTGGCACTCAGACCCTCCCAGTTTGGGACACTACTGGTCTGGTTCAGTTTGATAAAAGAGCTTATCCCGTTGCAAAGTCCTTTCCTCCAAAGAACGTTAACACAACGGAGTATGGAGAAAGGGAAAAGTAATGCTGGAACTAACAAGTTACATGTGTGCCTTCAGCAGCATCAGATTGGCTTTCATTGCACCTCTTCTCTGCTCATGGGATTTTCCTGGAATGCAGATCCCAAGGTGGAGACTCCATGTCTGTGCATGGAGTATTTTATACAATCACCAGGAAAAGTAATGGGGTTCTTATTGCAGTGGCATTGCACTTGCTCAGGTAGGAAGGTGGGCTCGCTTGTATTGCCTGAGTTCATTACCCTCCTACGTGTTCAAAAGGTTAATGAATTATTTTTTTCCAGTCTTTATTCAAACATTTTTGGGGCTTCACCGCAAGGACAGAAAAAGCCAGGATACCTAGGAGGGGAATAAAGGGCACAGAGACGGTTTTTACTTTAGGATCCAGTCCAAGAGAACATTAATGGATGCATAAAAGAGAGGAGGAAACCAAGACTTGTCATCTTGACAGCAGCTGTAGCATTCCAGGAGATTAATCCTTATGAATTCAAAGAGGAATTTGAAGAAGAGTTGGGAGGAAACTGGTGAAATAGCTTAGGGGATGTTTGCAGGGAAAGCCTCCTCTGTCTGGAGGGCAGGGCTGGGGAAAATGCAGCATCTCAAGGGTTGTCTCTGCAGCCTGTAATTGGAAGGGGAGTTGCCATTGTGTCCCTGCATGGGAATGGCACACACCAAAGTGCCCTGAAAGTGAAGCTTTTGCTTGAGGGGATGCATAGGAGAATGAGGTGATAGAAGAGTTCATAGATAGAAGAGAGACATTGCAGGGAAAAGTCGTGGGATAAGGAAAGAGCAGCAATATTTGTCTGTGATCTTGGTAGTTCTGGTCAAAATACCACTCCTGAGGCTTTTTAAAAATTCTGTATATCCAAAAAACACTGTATTGGTAATTAAAATTATGGTGACAGTGCTAAACCAGCTACCTCCTACAGGACCTTTTAAAAGACGGACAGATCGACAGAAACAAAGCAGAAAGAAAGGAGGAGCTATCTGGGAAGGCAGGAGAAAATCATGACCACAAAGCCCTGGCTGTCTGGTGCTGGTTATCCCAGCCTTGCTCAGCTTCCCTGGCTGATAACCCAGCCCACCATACACCCGGGCATTGTTCTGACACTGAAAGATGAAGCGGATTTTTATGAGCCGTAACCCTCCACCACGTTTTCCCTCGCAACACCTACTGCCTCACTCGGGTCCCTTGATCCCGCTTTCCTTCCCCTAAAACCAGTGTGTTTATTGGGACCAGTGCAATGGAAATTCCACTTACCGTTTATATCTTGGGTTTCTCTTCCCTTCCTATATTTCCCTGGGAATTGGGGCAGTATGGATTCTTGCTCCACACCCATGGCTTTGTCTTTGCCCTTTTTTTTTCCTGAATAATTTTCCCCAACTGCATTTCCATGGAGCAGCTGTTTGTGTTTAAAAACCACCTGCACAAGTAGTTCTGTTTTCAGTGGAAGAAAATGTTTCTTGTAAAAGGAAAAAGCCCTAAGGTGTTGGAGTTTGCTGGGAGTTTTAATTCAATGCGTATTTTTTCCTACTGATTGATGAATGTTCGAAGTGCAACTTTAGCCCTTGATAACTAATGAAACTGGGTGGTACGAACAGTCACCGTCTGGCACGGTGATGTGTAGTTAAACTGAGCCCCTGTGAGCAAGGAGATTGGGTTTTGACCCAGCAGGAAAATCCAAGATCCCTAATTTTAGCAGAGGAAAGAGTGAGAGATGGTGAAAGAGAAGCAGCATCTTCATAGAGAGGGAAACTGCTGCACAAAAGGCTGAGCTCTTGCATGGCTGGGCAAGGACTAAGCAAATGTGACACATGCAGAACGCAAGATCTCCCAGGAAAGGACGGTGGGCACCAGGGGAAAATCTCAGGGGAAAATCTCACCTTCATTGAAAGCTCGTGGGAATTTTGGGGACTTTTTCCTGAAGGGCTCCTGAGGTATAATGGGGAGCGATAACATTATTTCCCAGCCATGGCTAATCTCGAGGAGCTGAGGTTTATATTACACTCGTGTATTGTGCTGGGTGTTTGTGAAGCCATCAAGTGCAGCCAGAAGTGGTCCCAAGTCCAGCCCAGCCCCGGGAAAGCCCTGTTTGCTCTCTCCAGGGGCCCTCCTTGGCCTTTCTCCTGCTGCTCCTAACACCCTCTTACTCCTCTTCAATTCTCCTTGTTATGGCATGATTTTACTTTAATTTCTTTCCAAGTGGTATTAATTCTTTAATTTCCAAAGAGCCAGCTGGACCGAGTACCCAAATCCTCTCCAGTTTCCCAAAAAGCTCCTGTGTGCTTGGTGCTGCCTCTGCTTGGCAACGTGTGATGCTCACAGGAGAAGAAACCACATCAGGCCAGCAGTAAATGGCAGCAAATTCTGGCTTTCAGCCCTAGCTGAGACCATTAGATGATGATTTCTTGCTGCAAAGCTGGCACCAAACCTCTGCTGACCAGGGCTATAGTAGAAGGTCATTTATGTGTCCCATCCCAGATGATGGAAACAGAAGCAGTGAGGGTGGTAGCAAGCTAAGAAATGAATTGTACCAAGGTTTGAAGAGCTTTATACCATTATTAACAGATATATAGATATTCTTATATACATTTTCAGATGTATTTAGGGCTTAATGAATATAGTTGTTCCTTCTGCCATCAATCCCATCCAAACTGAAGGAATTGCCATAAGCCAGGCTAGCTGTGTGTCCTGGGAAAAAGACTTCTGGAGCACAAAAACCTGATTCCTACCTCCCAGTCTTTCCTTCTCCCTACCTGAAGCTTTGCTGTCCACAGGTAGCAGTGACTGTGTCCTCCAGCTGGGGTTTGGGTGGGATGTTGGGATGGTGGAGCCTTCTTCATGCCAGCCAGACTCCTTTGCAGTAAATGGGAGAAATCGGAGAGGTCTTGGCATGCCATGGCTTGTAAAGGCCTTGTAAATGGCTCGTGCAAAAAAAATTCCGAATGGAAACAGCGCTGTGCCTTCAGTTTAAAGCAGCTTTGATAGGAAAGAGCGGTAAATATAAGCCTTTCCACCTCTGCGGGTATACTGTAAATGCCAGACAGTGGAAAACCAGTAAAGAAAAAAGCATCTGAAAGCAAAGACAGCACGTGGGAAGTCAGACTCGCTTGCTTTTTGGCTGTGTATGAGCTGAACCCAGCAGGCATTTCAGACACAACTGGTTTTAGCATAAAGGCCACTGCTGGGTGTTGTTTGGGAAACCACTTGGTGTTGTGCCCTGGTGGAAGCTGCTCTTGCCATACAAATCCCATGGGAATCACCAGGGACTGGCAGCCACCATTGGTGTTTTAGGAGGGCTGTCCTAGCACAAAAGCAAAACACTCTTTTCTCACTCAGTGCATCTTCTCAGGCCTTAGGAACTGGGGAAGAGTTTGGTGGAAAGCATCCTGCTGGGTCCTGGTCACTGTAACAAGATGGAAAACTCCACAGACTATTTAGGCATGAAGGTGGCACATTTGGGATGTGTGAGAGGGAAGGGAAAGCAAGGCCAACGCGCTGCTCTTTGGTAAAGGTTTGATCGGATTCGGGGGCAGTGCCAGGGCCATGTCCTTTGGGACACCTGGCCTCTTCTATCCTCATCCCCAAAGGCAATTTGCACCAGGCCAAGTGAGATTTGGAGCCATGAGGGCCCAAACCCATGTGAGCAGGATTAGAAAGGCATCTGGAGCAGGGCCAGGAGTTTTGCAGAATGGCCAAAAGAGATGGGAGTGGATGGGTCCATAAGGGAAGGTGCTGCCGTGTTCCCCCCCTGCTCCCCAGGTGCAGCTCATCCTTTCACAGCTGCCTGCCCCACCACAGGAGAAGCCAAATTGGACAGAAGAACTCTCAATCCTAAACCTTAAAAAAGTCAATGGTCTCCTGACAGATTATCTTCCTAAAAGGCTTCCCAGGGTTTGAGATAAGCAGTGAACTGGCCCCATGGAGAAGCCAGGAGAGCTCCCCTTGCTTCTCTTGCTCTGAGGAGCAGGACCCTGAGGACCTCTCAAAGCACCTGAGCAGGTGCCAGGTCATTCCCAGGGGTGATGAGTCTGCAGGTAAGGAGGGAATGTGCTGCAAATAAAGAAAGCCTCTCTCACCCGAGAGGATAAGAGGTTATACACTCCACATAGTAGCTCAGAGAAGAACAAACCTCCATGAAAAACAAAGATCCTGATCTTGAGACCTGGTGGCCAAACAACAAAGGGATCCCCAGCAGAGGAGCCCTGACTGTGATCACTGTCCCCAGGGGAGGCGGCTCAGTCTCCTGACATGGACACTGTTGTATTTATCTAAAATCACAGAGCTGTAAAACCGGAGCTCAGTGTTTGCAGGGTAAAGAAGTGACTTCACTGGGAAGGGTTCCTTAACAGAGCTGAAAGGAAAGTGGGGAAATCCATCATTGCTCCTTACTCAGCCTTCACTCAGGTTATCTTTCTATCAGTATCCTGCTAATCTCAGAGCATCAGAGCTTTGTTTGTGTAGATGCTGGTGCTTAAATACATCTGAATAGAATTTCAAACACTATATTCATTTATAAATGTCACTGCTCACAATCATGGAGCTGAGAGAAGCAGTTCTGCAAAACCTGCACAACTAAAATTTAAACAGGTTGCAAGAAACCACAGCAGCATGGCTGGTTTGCTAAAGGAGTGTTATTTGCTGAAGAAATCACCATGTAATGCTTAATAAGAACAGCTGAGAGTGTGGTTGCATGCATTTCACAAAAGAAGGGGAGAAAGTGCTCTGGACAACCTTTTTCATTTCTATCTTGGAGCACAAATTCAGTTTGTGAGTGCTTGCAAAATATCTGTTGTCATGTGCTCATGCAGAACTTCTCTGTGACACCTCTGCAGGCAGGTGCTCTAAGTGTATATATAAATTCATCTTCGTAGTGACCACTGGTGCCACAACAAATGTCATTCCAAACAAACTCTCTGCTACAGGCTGTGTTGGAAATCATCATTTAACACATCATTTAGAGTACATCAGAGTGAATCTCACGCAACCTGACCGTAATAATTCCTTTCTCAAATTAACTCTTTTTTTAACATTTTGACATTAAGAATAGGGGCAAAGTCCTTTAAGCACGTGGCTGCTTCAGTTTGGTACTGAGCATTGGGAAATGAGGGTTTAGAGTGCAATGGCTAATTATTATTTGTCATATGAGTTTCACAAAGTAAATCACGGTGTGTATACAAAAATTACACAGCCTGTATGCTTGCTCATTTATTAGGATTCAGCTGCCCAGGAGTAATCCTCTCTGCTCTCCCAGCCTGTGCAGGAGAAATCTAGAAGATAGGATCTCAAACCATTTGCCAACTTTCCCCCCCGTGGTCAGTGAGGATGCATAACTTTCTGTTTATTAACACAATTAAATGCAGTGGGTCCTTTCAGCTGATTGAATTCATGCATTGCAAGTGGCCCTGCAGTTCCCCGTAGCCGCTCAGGCATTGCACACAGAGCTAGTGCATTTTTGGAAGGGCTCCATGCCTTACCAGGAAAGTAGAGAGAAGCTTCTGAGAGACAACCCTCCCACCCTTCATCTTGATTTATAGTGCACATTATGGTTTTGAATGGTATTTTCAATCAGGTAGGATGAGCTGTGACTGTCCTTTGTTTCCAGTCCATGCATTCAAGCTGGCTGTTTTCTCTCTCGTCGGGCTCTTGCCCACCCCACAAAGCTCTCTAAGGTGTAAAACGAGAGAGCAATAACTCTTTGTAGCACCTACTATCCATCTAACCCACATTTTCGCTCTTATTTTGGAGTTAATGCTGCCTTAGATATAAATCAGTGCTCTGGGTTCAGTGTGTTCCTGTTCCAGCACTTCTGAAAGGGTGTGAACAGTTACATATTTATTCAGACTTGTGCCTTATAAAGTACATGGCTGCAGAGACAAATTCTTCAGGGTTGTTTGTTTTACGGTGCTGTTAAATAGGGTGACTCTGGCTAATGCCAGCTGATGAGTTCAACTGTAAAATTATGGTAACGTGACAGAAGAAACAGCAGAAGAAACAACAAAATTCAGGATGCTGAGCCAGGAGAACAGATCTGCTACCATCCTCCAGCCTGTGTTCTTCCATGGCATTTTTATAATTTTATCATTTTATAAACCCATTTCCCAACCCCACCTTTCCCTGTGACTTTCCCATTGTATGCAGTGGGAGTTCTGAGCAAATATCTGTTTTATAACATGTTTATCGCAAAGCAGTGTGGGCTGTACACCAAGAAATGTTCCTTCTCTGACGGCTAAACAAACACTTGAATTGTTGCCCTCTCTGTCCAAAAGGCAATCAGGGCTCTTCTATTGCCCTCAGTGGAGTCAGGATTTCACGGTGGGAATATTTCATGTCTCTGCTCTTCACTTTGGGCATGTTTCTGGTGACTTTACAGCAGATCTCTCTGTATGATCCTGGTTGTTGCCTTTGATCAAGCTGGCATCTTCAATATTGGCACATCCCCAGCTGTGTAAGCAGTGTCATCCCCGCTTCCACCGTGCTCCTGGGGTCACTGACACGCGGGCCAATTGTCATTCTCAGCCTCTTTGTGCCCCAGCCATGAGTGCCTCACACGGCGCTTTGGGGCAGGTGAACAAGGCCGGTGTCAGACCAGCCCTGCAGCCTCCTGGGGCCTGCCCAGGAACAGCTAAATATATTTTTCCTAGTACATGACTTCACCGCACCAGCAGTGAGATACCATCTTGCCCTTTGTGTTCGGGCTGGATGACATTTTCTCCTTTCCCAAGTGGCCCCGTCCCGGCTGGCAGGGAGGAGCGGCACAGCCCTCAGACGCTGCCCGGCAGCTTGCCCAGATCTCCCTGATAAGGGCCAGGGAGCTGGGAAACACCAGCCTGGGTTTCTGTTTCGGTGCTCAAGCTTGTCTCGATGCCGTGTTCTGGATTCGAGCTTGGAGGGGAATATTTTTGAGTAGTGCTTATGGAGTAGCACGTGGCCTTGCTTTTCTTGCCTGGGAGCGTTGGGTAACAGGCATTCATGTCAATACTCATTTTTGTTTGGTTTGCTCGTTATTAAATATGAGCAAACACTGGGGTCTGGGGATGTGCGTGGATGTTCCCAAGTGCTGTGCTTGGCCCTCCACACGCACGCACAGGCCACTGCTGTAATCAGTTCTGCTTGGGAAGAGTGGCAGGAGGAAGGGTGAGCAGCTGGGTGCTGACACGACCTTCCCAGCCCCGCATTCGGAAAGGGTCTGAGGTCACCCGTGTCCTTCCGAATGCACCTCGTGTCGCCAGCTGATTTGCAAAGAGGTTAATTTGGAAAGAATCTCACTCTGAGTATTTGCAAGGTTTTCAATTTAGAGTTTTCACCCCAAGGTCGGGTCTAATGGTTGGAGTCACACCTGCATAGGCTGCGTCTCCTCAACAGCAGGTTGGGCCTGCCGTGTGCAACCTGGGTGTGAAGCTTCTCTCATCTGAAGGCTCCATTGGTTGTTTAAATACTACATTTGCACAGAAAATATCACAGAATTGAGTATATGAATGGAGATGACATCTTATAACTCGCAAATTTTGCAAGGTCAAACACTTATAGATTGTAACTCCGAGCTCCCCAAAGACTCACCATACCTGGCACAATATTTTTGTAGGTGTTGATAATTAATGGAATTAAACAAATCAGATGCTATCTGAAGCAGTGATATACCCCAGAAAAGAAGGGGCAGAAAATTCCCCAAAGCATGAATTAATATTAATTTTTAATCCTTGCCATGCGCACATGACGGGGGTATGGCTGGCACCAGTACAGAGGCACCATTAAAAAGGAAGAGCATCATTTTAGGGTTGGATCGAGTGATTTATTTTGGGGGAATAAATTACTCTACCCATTTGTGGGGTTTAAAGAGTTTGGTTCACTTATTTACTTTGGATTTTCGTGTTCACTTTCATCCCCTTTTGTACTTCCTTGGACAAAATCCAAACAGGCAGAGTAACTACAGAAAAGCTGTTCTCACCATAGGGAAATAATGTATTATGCTAATTCCAATTAAAGGAAATATCTTAAACTGCAAATACAGCCTTCAAGAGAGAAATGAAAAGTGTGGAAATTAACATTCTTGCCAGATTTCCAGCTCAGTTCTGCATACTCAGGGGGTTTGGGTCAGGCTCAGATAAGCATCCAAAATTTGGGGATGTTTATCCAAACGTTATTTCTGAACCTTCTAAGTTCACTCCTGACTAATCATAATGGAGTTAGTGGTAGCAGGATATGAATGTACAACATTTAGCTTAGAAATTGGCAGCTCCTCACCATTTCACAGCTAGGAGCCTTTGACCAAATATCAACTCTGCTAACCAAAACAAAATAAAATAATGCCTTGACTTGGTCTCCGGCCATACCACCTTGTGCTACAGCCCTGGAAGACCTTCCAAGCGGGGCTGGGACAAGGCAGGCTTGGCTGGGGGACCTCCATGGAAAATATTGATGTTACTGGAAGCATCCCCTGTGATCCAGGAGGAGACACTTTCCCCAGGTTGGTATTGAACCCACGTAATGGTTACATGTGCGGGGTTGTCCTTTCCAATTTGGGAAGTTTCAGAGGGCTGGTGGGTCATTAAAGATCTGTTCTGAAAGGCTCATACATTGGCTCCATGTTCACCTGAAATGCCAACGCAATCACCAACCCCATTACATGAGCAGCGAGTTCCTGGTGGGATGTGGTTCTCCCACTTCACTGGTCCTGCTCCATCCCTGGGCTGTTTGCCTGTTCAGCCACGAGTGACGTGAGCTCCCTGTAGATTTACTGTTAGAAGTGTTTGGAATACTTTTTCTAATTAAATGAGCGGAAGATGGCTGAGGATCATGAATTAGCTTCCGCAGAAGCAGGTTTTTCTCTGTTTTTGCCATCACACCCTTTGTCTTAAACACAGGGGAAGGGAGCTGCACCTTGCTGCCCTGCTGTGGGCATTGCCCACCTTACTGCACCCTTTACCCCAATTTCCTCTACTTTCTACCAGACCCTCTATTAACGAGTAGAGTAGATGTTCTACTGCAGAAGATTTTGACAGTTTAAACTAAGCACCTGTTTCCATCTAATGCATGTTTGGCAGGATGCTGTGTTTGGTGTAGCTCATGCCACTTAGATGTCAATTTTTTCTTCATTAGGCCAATAAATTAGTGAACTACACCATGCTCTAAAACTCGCATCAATCTCTCATCACATTCATTCAATTTTTTTTTTGTTTGTGGTTGCCTTCTCCTTCCAAGGGAAATGAGCAACTCCAGTTCGAAGTGAGTGCTTGGGTTAGAAAGTGGATTTTGTGTGTGTGTGTTTGTGCTATAACACCAATGATCAGAGCAGCTACATCAGGAGCATTTTAGCATTGAGAAGGATGAAAGTTTGTGGGGAGATCACTGCCCAATAAATTCAGTACTTATCGCTATCGATGTCATCAAGATGTAACCAAGGATATTTAGAAGGAACGGAGAGAAAATGTCAATAATCTGAATTGCCTGGTGCTTGTGGAAATAGTTCTTGCGAGTCATCGTTGTAGCTGGTTTTGGTTTTAGAAAAAGCAGAAACGGCAGAAAAACTGTTCCAAATGGTCGTGAAGACGTGATGGGCTTCTGTAATTTCAGGGAGAAAAATCGGAAAATCATGTAACGTATGACTGTTGATAGCTGCAAGAGGAACAAATGCTTTCCATCCCGAAACACTTCGTACCATCAGTATTTCAACAGCTCCTATTTAGACATTAAAAAGAAGACATTTTTTATTATGATTTCTGCCTTGGGCTCTGATCAACAGTGTAGAAAAAAAGCAAGCAGGAGCCTATGGCTGCTTATCCTTCCTTCTTGTTTCCTTTTACTCTTAAGTTCTTGAAAGGTCGTAAAACAGAGAAATAAAAAAGCCACTGAAGTGTAGTTTTGTTAACTTTATCTTCTGAACATTAAACATTGTTTCAAATTTCTTACGGTACATAAAATGTTTTGCCTTGCTGTATCATGTGTACAGAACTTCAAAAAGTAAATGCGACAGCTCAGAGAACGTAATGGATGTGTAATAACAGCTCTTTAGATCTCCTGTTTTTAGCATAGCATCTTTTTGTTCCCAAAGGTGCTTTTAACATGATATCTAAAGCTATTTATGAAGTCATTTATTTTTGCATGGTGATAGGTCTCATTTTGTAATTAGCCCACACTTCTATCTTGCTGGAGTGTGTGAGCCCTCCTGAACTGTTTAGTCTTCATCAATCCTTCTTGTTTCCCTTCCAAAGGCATCCACCCTAATAACTCCCATTTCACAGACGCAGTACATCCCAGCTCCCTTCGGCACCTTCTAGAAAACATTTGGAAATCGCTGCATTGGAACGGGGCTCAGTCCTTTTTGTTGGGCGTTTTCAATGTAAAGAAGTTTTTCCTGTTTGCCTTAAATTCATTCACCGCGTGCATTTCAGCGGATGGTTTTTAACCACGTTTGTCCCACATCCTGTCACCGCTGGCCAGCGCGGTGCAGCGAGAGGGCTGCAAGCAGCAGGCACACCACTGGAGACCCGGGCTGCACCATTGAGCTGGAGTTTGGGCAGACCTGAGTTGCTAAATCGTGATTTAGTCTATTTGAGGCATCTCGTGTGTCCAGACGTAATTTGTTGTGATGCGAGTTGGTGTGAGCGCAGCAGGAACAGCAGCGGCGCTGGCGCTCGTTAATCTGCTGTCATTTGCATATATGCAATGCAGTGAGGTTAACAGGATTTCCCTGACGCCCTGTCAGTGGCAGCAATGGGGTTGGTTTCCTCCAGTGAGTCAAGCAGGTCGCTGTTAATCAGTCACTGCTGGGCTTTTCGTGCCAGCTCCTCTGCTCAATCTGCTGCCGTGTCCACAGGAGCAGCTGCAGCAGGGAAGGGCTTCAGGTGCCAGCATGGGTCCAAGTAAGTTTCAGAAGTAAAAAGAACAAATTTTAATATTCAGTGCAAAGTTTTGCCCCCCTCATGTCTTCATAAGCCAGTAGAGAGGGAAGTTTGAAGGCATGGCCATTGGGTAAGAAACACGAGGCTGCACTCGGTCCCTGGGGGTGGCAAAGTCTCTACAGAAAGTTGGGGAGTTACTCCACATCCAGCAGGGGCAGTGGGGCCATGGCATTAGCAAAGGAGGTTTATGGACTTTATCCTCATGCATTAACAACCCTGGGTACCCTGTGTTGGCTCTTTGCATACAAAATTCCTTGGAATGTGGCCAAGCATGTGCCCACTGACACTGGGTGCAGGGGCAAAAGGGGTGATTGTGGTGGGACCCTCCTCGAGTGGCCTGGAAGTGTCAGGAAGCTTGGAAGCAAAGGTGTGGAGAAAAGCTTGATAAATAAGATGATGTGAAACTGAATCACTGCATAGAGATGAATCAAAATTATAAAATCAATAGGTATCGATCTGTATATATCACACAAATAACTGTGCCTGAAGAGGTGCCCAGATTTAACATGCTGATTATACGGCAGTCAGTGCAAATAACTCGAGATCTGAAGAGCTGTTACGTTTTAGTTGTTCAGTACTGCAGCTGAAGCTGATAATATCTTAGTTGAAGTCTCTTTTAAATTTTTTCCTGCTTGAAGTTCTTGGTAACAAGTATATTTAATCAACAAACCAGAACCGAAGAACAGATTTTTGGCTTACAAAATACTCTTGAGCCATCTAAAGCTGGAGTCCAAACACTACAAATTCTTCTAAAAATATACACCTTTCATTTTAACTTCCATTTGCTTTTACTACTGGCCTCACTCCTGCAAGCCAAGGTCACTGCACTTCAGATGTGTCTGCTGGACACTTGGCTACTGGCTGGAATTGCAATGAATCACCTGGAACAGCCATAGTCACCCAATCCTGTGGCTGGTTGGAAATCAGGTTACCAAGGCCTTTGTTATATCCTGTTCATATCAACCCCATTTATATCTTTTTCTTTTTGTAGCCCTTAAACTGGTGGAGGTGCACTCTATCAAAAGGAACAGGATTTACAGGAGTTTTGGGGGTTTTGGTCAGTCTTTGCCTCTGGCATTGACCTTTCTCCTTCTCTCCTATCAGTGGATGCGTTAAGGAAGGAAGGATGTGCTAAACTCCGTGTGGGGAGTAGCTGTCATTATTATTGCTTTCTTCAAGGTAATCATTATGTTCTTTGTCCCCACATTTTGCCTCCTAAACTCAGGGTAAATACAAACCTAAGAGATGTGTAAAAAAGCTTCAGATCAGTTACTTGTCATACATGGGCAGGCGCAGGCTGAATCCACTGCAGAATTACTTCCCATCTTTATTCATGGATTGAGAATGTTCATTTTCCTTTGCTGGATTAGATTTGCTGTGTAGATTTCTGGGCATATAAATGATATTTTGGAATGAAACCCTCACATTTTATAAATCATTCAAACCAATTCAGTTTCTTCTTTCCATAGAAGTATTTCCTGGTCTTCAGCAACCTCGATCTAAATCTACTGTTTTCCATTTGAGACAAAATTCATGGATTAATTTAGAGAATTAAATAATTAAGTAATTCTGAAGTGCTAATGAGCACTCGTAACTCCCACTTTCATCTTTTACAGCTCTGTTAAATGCACCGCAAGCTCTAGGGAAAACTGTGGTCATTCATATCGTGACAGATATTCCTACTTTATCACCCAAGCCGACAGATGTCCTTCGTGCAACACACAACTGGCTTGAGCTCCTGTTCCCAGGGCCTGGCAGGACAGCTTCTAGCTCCTGTTTATTTCTGGAGGGCTCATAAACACAGCACTAAAATTCCGTGCTCCAGCCCTCTGGTCCTGGAGCTGAAGGCAGTGGGAGGACCCAGGACTGATTTTTGTCTGGAGCTGGAGCAGCTCCTCCATCTACAGCCCTGGGGCAGCCCAGGTCTGGTCTGAGTGTCCTGTCTGACCCCAGGAGTGACAGGAATCTTGTGTGGCAATGGCACTCTGCCTGGGCCTGGGCTTGATCAACACTTCTGGCCACCAGTCCAGCCCCATGGTAGCCAAAGCTCTCATGTCAGTGGTGCGTTCAGGACTTGGAGTTCCTGGTGCTTCCCTGGGGAATATGAGACAACCCAGATCTCGCTATGACTCCTTGAAAAGCCCACAAAGATGTTCACTTGCCCCAGTCAAAACATCCCACAGCAGCTCCTGAACCCATTGGTCTCCTGCTTTGTCCCATGTGGGGATTCCAGCCCAGGGAAGCGTAAGGAAAGAAATGATCTTTAGTGTTGTATTTGCTGTACTGGATTCTCAGCCACACAGATCATGCAGCCTCTGAAATCCTTCCTGGTGCAAAGATATCTGTTCTTAACACATTGCCTTGTTTTGCTTCTATGGACCCAAAAAATTGCAGCTTTATCTTGAGCACATGCCCGTTCCCTGCCGCTTTTTGCAGGCACTTAGGGAGGTTTAGGAGAACAGTGGAGTGCTTGGGGCAGCACTCCCCCTCTGCCTGGTGGGGATCATGATCCATCTTAGGCTCAGCACTTGCATGATTGCTGGGGGACTCCTAGCAACAAGACTTGACATCATGAACTCCGTTTCACATTTCTGCCACAAAAGTCAAAGGCAGAGTTTGACGTATCCTCCCCAAAACTGCTTCTATAGGAGGAGCTTTCATTTATGGCACCAATCAGCACAATGTGCTTACGTTTAAAGATCTGTTCCAAAGCATCAACTCCTCATTTCCAAGGCTAAAATATTTTCCTTGCTAAAAAAGGGAGATAAAGTAGAATTTCTGCTGCAGATGAGCCATATTAAAGCATGCAGACCTGTTTTAACTGGCAGTGACCAGGCAGACTCCCACTATTTATCCATGGGAAGCCGTGAGCACCAGCAGGCAGAGAGGAGTTTCTGTTCCTTGCAGTCAAAGAAAAGGAATAAAAAGCAACTCTCAGAGAATGAAAATTATGTGAAAATATTGCATGAGAGTCTGCCACTGATTTTCTCCATGAGCAGAGCTCCATATTCCATCTGTGAAAATAAAATGGTAATCTTCCCATCTGGCACAGTTTTTATCCCATCCATGCCAACTGTAAGCTTTTCAGGACAGAGTCTCACGTTTATTATTTTTCTACCCACAAAGGGTCCCAGTTTGCACTGGGGCCTCTAGGTGCTGCTGCAATGCTAATAATACTAATGCTCATAATTCTGCTAGTGGCAAATTTAGCCCAACATCTTAGGCTTAAATAAGTTATACGGAAAAAAATGGCTGTAAAACAGCCTCCATGCTCCTTCAAATTCTGCAGGTCATTTTGCATCTGCAAAACTCAGCTCGTGGATTGATATGCATCTTATATGTTGTATCTTGGGAATGTTTTCTCTATGAATCTCACACAAAATCTGCAGTATGACTGGCAGATAAAAAAGCCCCAGAAAAAAATGCCTGAAGCTGTACCACTCACCTCCCTCCTCCCTCACATGCATGCCCAACTGCTGCTTTTTTTTTTTTCCTTCCCCCCTTTGTTTTATCAGGATGGTGCTAAATTACCAAGTTTGAAATTTCTTCAGCAAATAAGGGATGCATGCCAGAACACAAGTGCCCCGAGGGATCTGAGTCTTAGGGGAAAAAAGCCCTTAATCTCCAAGTTTATAGGTAGCAGCACTTTCCTGAAATTGGAAAATGTTCAACTCATTTATGAAAGAAATCTGCCACAAGGATACGCTGATGTTCACAGCTATTTCATTAATAACCCATTGTGATCCATGGGTTATAGGACAGGTTTATTTGGACACCTGCATCAAATATATTCTCCCCGCTCCCTGCCCCAAATTTACCCGATGAGCAAAACCTTTTTAGAGCAAACCAGGTAAGATTTTTCCAAATGCATCAGGCACCTTTGCCCATGTGTGACTAATTTATGTGGAGCAGCACTTCTCCTGCACGCCCAGGTGGGCTGCCGTGCACGCACGGGACCAGTTAAGCATTTACTGCATAGGACCCTGAGCACAGCCGGGGTGGGGGACACCAAGGGCTCTGCCCGCCCGTGGTGGGGAGCCTGAGCCACTCACAGGGCACCGAACACTTCATGGCTTAATCCCAGGGAGACTGCCCGAGTGTGGGATAAGGATCAACTTTGCATGTTCCTCCACCAGCTGAATAAATTAACATTCCTGAATTTCAGTCCTCGGATTTATCTCCCAAGCATGACTTGAGCTGTTGACGGGGATTTTAACGTATTTATAGTTTCACAACAAGCCCGTAACAAAAAATTCTCCCTCTCCTACCCACATGTAAATAATGTTTAGCACGACTGTCAGGGTTTGGCAAGGCAGTGGTGTTTTGGAGGCACCGTGGATCCTCAGCCTGCCTTTAGCAGGGCATCTCTCTACTTGCAGGCGAGTGCCTTGCAATAGGAGGAGGATTAATCATCGCTATCAGACCCTCGCTTTCCTCCACAACCCTCTCTTCCCGGGGATGATGAGTTAATTCAGCTGGAACAATGTTAGTTCATCAAGTTTTGTGGTTTATCTGAAAATCGAATGGCAGTAATTTCATATGGCAACTGACTTAATGCCCATTTAGTTCAGGTTTTAGACAACTCCGGTCGATGATCACAACGGGTTTAATGTGAAACACAGGAGGGATGAAACTGTAACGGTGCTTGCAGGCAGGTTTTCCTCCCTGCTGTAGGGCTGGGTGTGCTGGCTGTGTGCACGTGTGTTTCTGTGTGTAGGGTGTGCATCCACTCCTTCTGAGCCTCCCCTAGAACCATCCACACGTGTGACACTTAAAATAGCAAATGCAAACCTGAAAATTTTAACATGAGTGTTTGCCTTTTTATTGGGTGATAAATTGCTTCTTACTCTTATAAAGTCCACAGGTGTTTATGCCCACTCTCGCACGCCTAGTTAAAACCTTGGCTACAACAGGAATGCTTTGAAAATAGCCAGTCACTCCTAAAATTGATTATTAAAATAGAATTACCTGTTATGCATCACATTAATTCTTGTTGTGTAAAGGTCTGTTGTTTAACCCCTTCAGCCTCTTTTGGCCTGGCATTTTCTCTGCTTCCATATTTTCTTCTCCATCCTTTTGGCTTGCAAATTCCATTTTCAGATCATGGATAGTGCCTAAACCCAAATGGTTCCCCAGGACTTGCTGCCACACACCCTCCCTGTGTGGCTCTGGGACTGGAAGAAGTCTTCCAAATCAGGCCTTCAGATTGTTTGTCAAAAGAGAAAGCTTGAATATTTAAAAGTTGGAAAAAATGGAGGGTTAATTGAACCTTCTTGAATTCTTATGAACATACAAAAGAAGTCTGCAAAATCCTTATATTGTGCTTCCTACCTCCTGGATACGGTGCCTTCTCAGGGAGTGTTTCTTAGGGATCTTCCATTTTTAGGGCAGCTTCTGCATAAAGTTGTGTTTTCAGGCAGAGAAGCAGCAGCTACATCAGGTGGGAGCCTCCGGCCACCCCACATGGACCCTCTGTCGGCTTCATGGGTCCCACTGCTCCATCTCCTGATGAGCAAATTGTGGGAAGCAGGAGTGGGTATAAACCTCAGGGATTTGTTCAGTTGTATTTCAACAAGGATGAATGAGAGAGTGATAAAAACCCCAAACAGGTGCTTTTTTGGCCACGTGGGTAGGATTTGGAGGGCCATGCTCAAGGTCTTTTACTCTTTGGGTGGTTAGGAAAGAAAAGAGCCTTCCAGGCTGCCCAGCACACGGGGAATTGCAGAACAAGGGCATCGCCAGTGGAATTTCCCAGATTCTCCAGGATTTTGGCTTCCTTCCAAAACATGAGAAAGGTGAAGCAGAGGAAAGCACAGCTTCTGGGTGGACAGGAGGCCAACACCCACGTCAGCCAGCCTTGCCTTGCCCTGCCCTGGCTCTCATAGGTGCTAAGACACGCTGGCTAATGTGAGCTTCTCCCCAGACTTCTCCTGGAGCCAAACTCGTGCCAGACTCATCCGGCAGGGATGTCTCACCCTGTGGGTACAGTAACCCTGAGCGTGAAAATGGCCCAGGCTGGGTTTGGAGGCTTCCAGACTCTTCTGTAATGGAAGTAATGAATACTCCGAAGGGAAACAGCAACAGCCCTCAGCATCCGGCGCCAGAGCACGCGCCTTGGCAGGGACAGCTGGGGAAAGGTTTGGAGGAGGAAAGCATTGCAAGGGCTTTGCTCACAGCAGCGGGGTGGACAAGTAGTGCTGCATCTCGCAGCATCAAGTTTTGGGGTGTGCTGCAAGGGCCAGGGTTTATTTGCAGTAAGGCAAACATCTTGTCCTGCCACAAGGAAGGTTGTTTGCAGGATTTCCTCCCCAAGACAGGAATAAAATCACCCAGGTAGCCAGATACCAGTCACTGAGCCATTTTTGCATCTTCCTGATTGACAGAGCTGGTAAATCTGCTGCGATTTCCCTTCTTCTGGTTTGCAGTAATGCCCAATATCCAAAAAGTTTCAGGCTCAAAACCCAGTGTCACGGCTCGGTGTCTGCCAGAAAACTCCTTCCCACCAGGCAGCCCCTGCTCGAGGACTGTGGGTGCCACCAGCTGTGATGGCACCCACACCCACCCTCAACCCTGGGATGTGATGGAGACGCTGGCACGCTTGGGGACAGGACAGGAGGGCAGCAGGTCTGCTGGGGTCAGTCACGCCAGGATGAGAATACAGGGCTGGGCTGTCAAGCTCAGATTGGGGTATGAAGGAACAATCTATATTAGAGAAAATATTTTAATAGGAGAGAAAATGTAGAGCCTTTCTGCTCAGTATTTGGGTAGTTTGGCTTCTGCCAGCAGCAGCCGTGCGCTGTTACAGACCAGGAGGGGGTGCAGCAGTGCTTGTGGGGGTATGGGGATGGCTTCCCCAACACTGCCAGGGACACTCAGGTGTCCCTACCGCGTACCCACCCTGCGTGGGCATGGTGTATTCCCGACGGACTGTGCTGTGATCGCTCAGCAATCAAGGAGAGCAGCCCCACACACGCTCTGCCTCTGCGCACGGCTGGGGCTGCGTGTGCTCCGCAGCTCCCCGAGCACAGCTCCGTCCCCACAGGAATCGCAGAGGTCCTTCAACTTTTTTATTGCCTGCACATGCACCGCTGTAACTTTTTTGCAAGGGTACAGGGCCGTTTATTTTTTTTCCCCGAAGGCAGTCGGTATTTTTGGCGGGGGGTGTGTGTTTTTCTGCACACCCCTCGTTGCACACTGGTAAATGTCTTGCTCTGCCTGGCTGTGGCAGGGGGGACAGCAGCTCTGGGGGTCTCTGGCTCAGCTGGAGGTTCCAGGCTTGCGGGGTGAGCCCCAGGGATCCCTGGAGCCCTGCGCTGCCCTGGGGAAGGGGGTGCAGGGCACAGCAGAGCCCTGGTCCCCCTGCATCCCTCAGCCAGGCTGGGGGAAGGAAACCCACCCTCCAGCAGTGCCGGCAAAGCCAGTCTGACCCGAGCAAATGAAAATAATCAAAAGTAATTAGAAGCGTGCTGGACTGCTCCTCAGAGATCTGTGCGAGAGAATAAACATGCCGGAGCCCTCCGAGCCACTGCAAAGGCCCATGTCTGAGCTGTTAGGTGCCCTGACCTTGTCCACATAAAGACGTGATTTATGAAGTGCAGGGCACAGCAGCAGGGCTTCTGTCTTCTCCAGGAGAACCAAATTACTGAGGTGGAGATTAACATGCTTTCAGTTGGGCCCATTTCCAGACCAAGGGAAATTTCTTATTTACATTTTTTTACCTTTAATTTTCTCCTCCTCTCCCTCACTTGAAAACTGCCTTTTGGCCGGGAGGGATGAGCCGGGCAGCGTGTGAGGGCAGGAGGGGCAGCAGGGACAGGGCACCGACGTGGGGGGCACCACAATGCTCACCCCACTGCTTCATCAAGGGCTGGAAATCATCTGACTCTTCCCTCCGAAATCAGCAGCAACACTCGTGTTTTCACCTGATTTTATTTTTTTTTAAGTTGATATCCACAACACGGGGTGGGAGGAATTGACGTGCAGAAACTGTGCTGCCTTTCGTTCTTGTTGTTGTTTCCCAGGTCTGTCCTGGAGCATTTGGATATGTCAGAAAGCCGCTGTTTTCTGTGTGTTTGTTTCACTTTGCTTTTCTTTTCTCTCTCCACGTTAATGCACTCACCCGGTGTTTGAAACACTCGCAGCAGTGTTAGTCAGGATGCTCAATGTTGTGTTTAGTCACCTTGAGATATATAACATTAAACCCTACTCAGAAAGGTGGTTGTGAAGTGGCTCGTCTACAAATGAAAGGATAATAGTAAGCCTAATATGAACATTTACGGTATTTAAAAAATCACCAGCGACTTGTCTGATTTACCCCCATTGTCCTCGGCCGCGTTTGGCCCCAGGAAGCCCATTAAACGTGGACAGTGCCGTTATTTCATCTGGCTGTGGCCGAGCTGCTTTGCTTTGCTTTAATGATGTGCTGGAATGCACGATGCCCATAGGGTCTCCATTAGAAGAACTTTTACTTCTGGGACGACCATGAAGTTAAAGGCTTAAAAGAGGCATCAGTTTACAGCCTGGTGGGAATTACTAGCAGACTGGAGTACTAACTCCTGACTGCTCCACTAATAGAGCGACTTGTTTTAAATAAACAATTGCCAACGGGACCCTGTGGAAATATTTGGGTCTCTTGAAGCGCCCACCGAAGCGTCCGAGGGGAGAGGGGAAAGGCGGCAGGAGATGTTTGAAGGATTTTTGTTTGAAAGAAGAAACACATCGCGGTGTGTTGATGTGCGTATCCACATCCCCGGACCGGGATGTTGGAGGTCCCGACCGGCGGCGGGGCCAGCCTTGACCCCTCCGCGCCTCCCAGCCGCGAACCCCTCCGGCTGGGGGGCATGAGCCTTCCTCCCTCTCTTCCTCCTCCTCCTCCTCCGGCCGCGCTGAGTTACAGCCGAGCCGCTGGGAGCGCTGCATGAAGGGGAACTGTTTAAAAGAGGGGTTTTCCCCCCAAAAAGGGGAGCGCGGCCCCGCTGGCGGTGTCCCGGCGGCGAGCGGCACCCAGCGGC
>VYZT01034727.1:7510-21781 GCA_013400735.1 Pomatostomus ruficeps | reverse complement strand
AAACCAATCAGGCATCACTATAATCTGATTTTTTAAAAAGTCTAAGTCAGAGCTGTAACCGTCACTGAATGAATAATTTTTAAGGTTCTAAGGGAATCTACTGTTAATAACATGCCATGGAAAATCTACAAGGTAAACAGTGTAATTCAGATGATTTTTAGATTTAATTGAACAGCCATTTGTAAGAGGTTTGTTTTCTTCTCTTGTACTGTTATTCAATTTTTCCATAGGTGTCAGATAAAGTTTCTTGTTCCATTGTTCTGATATGTTTTTATGAGTTTACAGTTGTAGAGATTTCAGCTTCCCTTTATAATAATATTTACCTTTTAAAAGGTTCTGGGTTTTTAGGATTAATATTTCTTATATTCTCCAGTATCTGGCCTCTGAATTTAACTTGTTATTACAAGTATGGTAACTTAAAATGTATTTAAAAATGTATGTTAAACTAATAAAGAATTTTCTAGCATAATTTTTATGCCATACTAGTAAAAACAGCTGACATAATTAATAATTTCCTTTTAATTCCTGTGAATTTCTCTGGTTTTAATAGAGGTAGGTCAATTTTTCCAAAATGAAGCAGCTGCAGAAGAAAGCAAGAAACTAAAGAAACAGTTGTGTTTTCTGATTTGGTTTGCTTGTGCTTGGTTTCCGTGTAATTGTATAATACAGTTAGTTTCTTCTATTTAGCATCTGTGACAAAACTCCACATTGTAGCTGTGGTGTAATGCAGTTTTAATAAAATTATGTGTGGTTGTTTACAAAGACTATAAAATACCAACATTTTTTCCTTATGTAAACAAACCCTCATGAGCTGAAAAATAAAGTCTGTTCTGAAAGATACCAAAATATTTCAAAAGATTAGATGTCTTACTAGGACAAGTTTACTCCAAAGATGAGTGCAGTCTGCAAAATTCTTTTCTTGCCCACAGTCTAGATTGTGAGGATGGTTGTATCTCATTTCAGAAGGACAGTCCCAGATTTCAACGCAGTAATTTCACAACAGCCTTCACAGTTCTAGAATATTATAGATCAGATAATGCTTTGATTATTTTAATAAATATCTTTGTAGATAGATAGGTACATAGTAATGGCATCAAAACTTATAATGAAGAATAATTAGTACAGAATTCTTTTACAAGTTTGGCAAATGTTAATGTGACTGTTTACATTTTATGCACTTAAACAGATTGAAAGGTTCACAGAAGTCATAAATTCTCTGGTCAGTGTACATATATGTATAAATAAAATCACTTCTTTCCTTCACAGTGTAGGCTTTTATATTTAATCTGTTATCCCCAAACTGATTTCAAGAATTTTTGTTTCAGTAAACCACAACTTTCAGAAAGAATGTCAATCTTCATTTGAAAGCCTTGGAAAACAGAAGTTAAAACACCTTGTTTAATTTGTTCTGGCACTGTATGAAGTGGTAAGGTCTGAATCTTTCATGCCATGAGTACTACCCTGGAATACTCATATTCAAGAGATCTCTGATAACTCCTGGGAAGAATCACTTTTCTAACAGCAAAGCTGTAAATCCCTCAGGGAGTTGTGAAAGCAGTCTGTCATTCATTCTGAACATGAATACTTTATTCAGTGGAGACGTTGGTCATTTCCCACCTTTTTGAAAACAGATGTTTAAATCAACCAAAGATTTTTTGCAAACTCAACTTTCTTCCCAAGATGCACAAGTGAGGTAGCTATGTAATGGCATTTGTAAGATTACAGAAGGTACATGACACTGGCAACAAGAGCAGAATGTGAAAGGTTAAGTGACCCATCAATTTTTAATGCATAAATCTGTGTGGAAATCAAAAGGGCTATTCCAATTTGACTGAGTATTTCTTACTTTGTATTTCTGAACCTACTCACCTTCTATTTCACAGCTTCCCTATCACACAGGCATGTTTTATAATCCTAGAAGAAGTAGGAATGAATAAAGCAGATGCATTTTCTTACTTCAGAGAGAGACAAATATCCCATCTGTTTCATTGAAGGCTAAGTAGATTTTTTTCCTGAAAACTACCTACTAGGCAAATGTCTGCTTGACTTTTATTTTCACTCTTGACTACATATCCACTTCAAATTCAGAATGCTTTTCTTTCAACTTATTTTCCCTTAAGGTGAATATGCAGTCAATACCAGTAATTATACAGAACATTCTTTTCACAGAATTTTTGTGAAGAAGCTGCAAAACTGTTCTTCCAAAAGTGCAAGTATTAGATATAAACAACACCATTACCTTGATTTTGCTTAATTATTTCTTCTCAAACTTGTCACATTTCAAATAAACAAAGAGTATCTAAGTACTGCTGAGTTATTTTCTTTCACTGAGAAGGAAACCAAACCAAAACAAAACCCAGAGCTACTATATACAATTCCCAACACATAAACAGTTCCCGAACTGGGTTAAATATTTTTAACATAATAAAGTGGTTGTATGCTTACTGTTCACAGTTGCAAAGGGCTACTACAGAACCTCTAGAAATTGCTTTACTTTAGAGAAGTAACCTTAGGGAAATCTTCAAAAGGATCTTGAAGTGGCTGTTCCCATAAGATACCAGGTACAAGGAGGATCAACTTTCTCCAGATTATTCTTCATGTGACTCCATGGTATCTAAATCTTCTTTTTGCATTCTCACATATTTGGAAACTTATTTTTTTATGGTTGACTACAATAGAACAACATCTCAGACATCTGGATTACTGAAAACTTGGAATGTGTATTTTCCAGTCTCTGGAGCATCCTGTCTGAAGTTTATCTTTCTGGGCTTTACTTCTGCCACAAAGTTTTTCAGGGAAAGATGTGTGTTTACAAGTTGTCTCATTCTGTCTGTTTAAAAATAAGGTTGGTGGTTATCTTCTTTAAATATATAAATAACTTCTTTAAATAAATAAAAACGTTATTTTTTTTTTTCAAAATAGAATTACAGAGGCATTGGCTAAGGAGAGAAACACTTGACCAAATAATGAAAAAAATTTTAAAAATCAAAATGCATTGGAAATGCAAAATGACCACACTTCTCCAATTAATATATTCCTGACACAAATTATGAAACAAGCTTTCATTTATGGATATTAGTCTTGCCCATATTTTCTTTTCTTTTAATTTTTCCTACAAAAATTAATACCCATTTTTTCTGACAGGGAAATGATATTTTTCTATATACATATTAAAGCTCTTTTACTTAGTCTCATTTAAGTAACTAATATTATTATCTTTTCTATTTCATGTCAAGCTTTCTTAAAACCCTTCTTTTCTCTAGTTTATAACACACTCCACAAAAAACCTTACCTATTTATTTATGAACTTACTGATCCTCTCTTATTTTGCAGAACAGAGACATTTATCTTTGGGTTTTTTTGGTGGCATTTTCACCTTTTCATAACAGTCAAATAATTTTTAATTGTGTATCACCACAGTCCTTGATCTGTGGGGTTTTCTGAAATGACAACCCATCACTTTGGGGAGAGCATGAAAGCTTTTTCCCACATCACAAGTTAAGAATCATTAGGAAAATTATCAAATTACTTGTATATTTTTAAATAAGCAAGCTTAACATGTCTGAAATTTTGCATTAACTTTCCTGTTAGGTGACACTGTTTTTCATTTTAAACTATACTGCAAGCCATCTGGGGCCAATGAAAGCCTTTTATTTTACTTTAACTTGTCTAGGTTGAGGATTGAAAGAGGAAAAAAGTTAAGTTAAAATTTCTCAGAGATACTCTGCAAATGTAAAAATGCATGAGAGAAAAATAAGGGAAGAAAATTGTTCCCTTATGGTAGTGAGAAAACCACTGACATTTGCATGCTTCCTTGTGTACTCTTTAATATTGCCATGACAGTTTCAGCATTCAGTTTCATAAGGTTTTTGCTTTCATATAAGAATTTCAATACCTTTATAAAAGAGTGTACTGGCCATTCTGTTCTGAGAAGTAACTCATCCATATAATTGGAAACTTCAAGCAGTTTTATTAAAGAATATGTTCTTACTGAAGAAGACCAATGCACTAGAGTTAAATCCAACTCCTAAGACTTAGGAAGCAAATTTTTAAGATCTTGGCTCACCGCTGTCCCTTCAAGTGTAACTACATAGAACTTCCTATGCATACATAAAGATGATCATGCTGAGACAAACTAAAGATTTATCTGGCACAGCAACCTGTCTGTGAAGTGGTCCAAAAAAAAAATGCTTAGGGAAAGACTATTCAAAATTGGCAAATATGGATTCTCAGATTCTGGGAGCTAGAGGTTTTAGAAGTGTATTTAATCTCCTTTTTTTTCTCAGTTCTGTCTTCTGAAACCTTATATAATAATTAAGATTATTTTTCCTGTTATAAACTTCTTGCATGGTAAAACAGTGATGTTCTGATGCGTTACAACCAATTAATTTCAGGTGTTTGTATGTGGAAGCTTGGGCCAACTCCCCACTGGAAACCAGGACCTAGAAGTGTATTCCTAAGTGACCGCTCATTTATAAACTCAGGTATACATGAAAAAGAGAAGATTTACTAGTGTTGTCATTATGTCCCTGTCATACAGAAACTGACTGAAATGGTCATGATACATAGGGAAGTGACAGAAACACTCACGGCTATTTTTTTACTAAATATATGAGTGTTACTCCAATTATGTTAGTGAGAATTATGTGTGCATATTGAGAAGGAAATAAATCAGCCTGCAAAGTACTGAAAGTGTGCAGGTGTTCCCACTTTTATTTTTTTCTCATTAAACTGTTCATTTGTAATTTCCTCATGTATTCATATCCCCTAGAACTCTCAGCTGAATATTTTTTGCACACTGAATCCTCACAAATGTTTATAAAAACTTGATTCCCTGGTAAATAGTCTGTATCCCTTCAGTAAAAGAAGAAGAAAAAATAGAAAAAGAAAACATAAAGACAAAAATGTGGAACAATTTAAAGAACAAATTATTAATTTTAGTAATCTCAGTGTTACAATCTGCAACATTTTATAGCAAAGTATCCTCTGTGCATATAGACTATCTAATTTCTTTCCTCTGACAGAAGAAGATCTAGAAACTGATATGTGACTCTAGTCTGCTATTCATTTATTCAGAATATTTGATATTATTCAGCCTTCATTTAACCCCTGAAATTTAGTCTCCATTTTTCAGATTTTTTCTGCATGACATTTTTAGTGACCTGAACCTTCCAATCCCTCTGTGCAATGAAAACACATACATACCATCTCATATTCTTTCCTGTCATCTAGGGGAAATATGGAAGAGGGTCTGTCTTGTTTATTTTAGAAGTACTGTGTCCTTCATAAATATAATCTTTTCCTGTTTATATCTAACCAAAATTCTGAAAAGATACTTTTGTTCATTCAAAGGTTTCCAAGTACTATAGTCTTACCAGTAATGACTTGTTTCAGTCTAGTTTGCAGAAGAAATCTCTGCCTATTGGTACTAGGTGCTGAGTATTGTGTCAAGTGGCCCCACACAGGCAGTTACTTCTGAACTGTGGTTCCCTGCAAGGTCTGCTCCCATAGAGTGGCAGCAGGAATGCAGCTGGCTCCCTGGCCCACAGCCCGTGTGGTGCGAGCAGACTGTAGAGCGAGACTGAAGGAGATTACTTGAACTGGGTGGGAGGATGGAGTTATGCCCCAGTATGGCACACCCATATGCTCAACCACAAGAAGTGAGGGTGAGACGTGCCAAGAAATGCCTGGTCTGCTCAGAACAAACTTTCTGAAACTCTTCTATCAGGTGCTATTGGTCTCACCTGTAACTTTCTCTGCCAGTGGCACCAGTTTATCTGAAATGAAGGAACAGTTGTTCTAACCTGCCAAATGTTGATATTGGCTTTTTTATCACTATCTCAGGCAGCAGATGTGCAGAAGCTTCTTGTCGTAACTTAAAAAAAACCTTCAAAGCCTCTCATCTTTCATGTAGGATTAGATAATTATTTGATTTCCATATCACAGGCCTCTGACCTTACAAATATTGCATGCTGGCTGGATATTCAGACAAGTGTGCTGGTAGTCAGTCCTTAGCAGTGCAAGCATATTTTGCATTTCACACTTTTGTCCATATTTGAGTTAGCAGGAAAAATGCCACATCATAAGTCTTAGGCATATGGCAGAATTCCCATCTCTTTCTGTTCAAATCAAGCTTGAAAGCACTACTTAAAGATATTATTTCTTACAAGCAGAAATTTTAATCCATTTGCATTCAAGGTGATGCAATTGATCACTTTTAATTGTTGTTTTAACAATACTTTAGTGTGATGTAAATTTTTAAACATAATTTTTGAGGGGTAAAATATTAATATTAATGCAAAAATCCTATTTATCCTTCTAGAAATTTGCTTATATTAGCTTCTGACACTAATGTTGCATTTAAAAAGAGATAAAATCTAATATGACAGTAAGATTGGATATAAAATAGTATATACCTTAAAAAAAGAATCTCATACTGGATTTACACATTCAAAGCATATATTAAATTTTTTCACATTTCTACTAAATTAATAAATATGTCAAATACTTCCACATGCAGGTAAAGCATTCTGTTGTATTGCTATACCATTTGCTTAAAATTGTGTGTCCTCTGCAAATTGTTTAATAGGTAAGTGGCAAAAATCCATTTTCGAGAAACATAATGTTACCATAGCACTGAATCTTAGAGCATCAGCATTAGATTTATAACTTAAGGAACGGAGAACAATTTGTATTGCTATGAATATAAAACATAGCTGATTTTAGTGTCAGTGACTAGTTCTTATATAATTCTTACTCACAATAATTGTCATCTACATTAGTATTTATTATATTCTATAATTTCAAAATTTCTCTAGTTTGTAATAAAATTTACTTTGCTAATCTGTTCTGGGAAAAAGTAAAGACTAGAACAATTTTAAAAAAATACAGAAAATCCCTTTAGCCTAGGCTGTTGATCTTCTATTAAAGCCAACAAGATCTCTATGTCATTTTGTTGTATTACTTTCACTGATAGGATGGTGAAATTAGAATATACTGAAGAGTATTAGTGGACAATTGCAGCCAATTATCTAGAAGAGCAAAGTAGACCAATGCTAGAGCAAAGTAATAATTTTATGATTTCAGCCTATGTCCTTATTTCAGTGACAATTATATCCTTCCTCCATATTCCATATTTGTACAACCAAAAGATGGCAGTGCTTCATCAACAATTCCCACAAAGTTTAAGTTTATCCTTAGGTCATCATTTATGATACAGGAAAGTTCTAAGAAAATGCACAGTTTTACAAGATATTCAATCTCTCTCTCTAATCAAATTTCAAAGGGAACAAAAAGGGTTCCAATTGGTTTTTAAGGTGTTTTGATTCTCTGACATCTTACAAAGCTTACTTAATTAATATTCTCTGTCTCAATTACCAAACAAGATTTTGTAGAATACTTAGTAAACAGGAATAATTTAAGTCAATTTCTACTATTCTAAGATGCCACAAATTTAGGTAATTCTGTGTCTGACAGTGACTCATCTTCATATGTTTATTATCTTTCCTCAAATTCATGATGTTAAAACTGATGCCAAATCCCTATCCATTTTAAATAGAGATCAAAGACAGTAGGAACCCAGTAAGGTAATTTTAAGAGGCTTTTCTCTCTGTTTAAAACACAGGAGCCAATGGGGTTTTTTTCATAAAAACCATATCTTATGTTCATGTGTCTACCTATTTTTCTTCCATATTTCTTTTCCTCGGAACACTTTTTTTCTCCAAAAGTTTTTCACAACAGCTCTGTATCGTAAACATTTTGGCATAGCCTGTGCTAGTGTTGCTCAGCATGTGTGTGTTATAAGCATGAAAAAGATCTATACTGTTTACATGACACTAGATTTGTTTTTTTTTTATGGTGTTTCTCAGAGATACATTCTATTTCATGGAAAATATCTTCCTGTAAATAAGAAAATACCAACTGATATGAATTACAAATATATATTGATACAAATTGATGAAGGCATGTTAGAATTTATGAAATTGTTCTCTTTTAATTAATTTATTAGAAAAGGATTATATCAACGTTTGTTCAATAATGTTTCCAAATCTGATAGTTTGGTTAAAAAGTTAATTAAGCCCTGTATGCTTCATTTTCTCTTTCTTAAAATGAGGATACAGATTCTAATATTTCATAAATAATTATTGAATTATACTGATAAGTTGTATATCAATATACACACGCAGACATAAATAGAAATAGATATGGAAATCACAGGATCATAGAATCATAGAATGGTTTGGCTTGGAACAGACCTGAAAGGTCATCTAGTTCCAATCCCCCTGCCACGGGCAGAGACACTTGTCACTAGAAGGAGCTACATATTATGAACAGTGTTTTATATACTTCAACATCAGTAAAATATTTGTTGTGCTCTCAAGTCTAAATTTTAGACATGGAGTATTCTAGCCTGATATTTGTCATCTGTTAATATCCTTAGGAAAGACATGTATAAATACAGAATTAATAGGCTTCTTATTCTTTAAAGATAAGGGTTTGGGTTTTCTGAAACTGATAGCCCAGAAATGCTCAATGAACTGAACATCAGAACATTATGTACCTATTCCTAACTATAAATTCAATTTATTGAATAGAAATACATCTCACTTTTTTGCTAATGTGACTTTGTGCATGAAGGGATATATGTAGTGTCTTGAGATATCTATAATGCAGCTTCCCAAGAGCACTAAAATAGTCTTTTTAAATAAAAATTACTTTTCTACCAGCTCACCGGCTAGTTTTTGGCAACTCACTTGGTTGGCTATCACAGACAAGCAGCTTTTGTTTATGTTGATTATATATAGGCGTTTATATTCGCTCATCAGTCTATATTCACAGAAGCGTCTATTTTGCATGATGCAAAACTCTAGGCTTTTTGCCTCTTGTATTTTTAACACGTGTGTGCACATATAATTTAATTTAAACAAAACTATCTGTTCAGAACAAAGTAGCTTGTTCCCAAGCTACTTTGTAGCTTGTCATTAGACATTCTGCATGTTTCATAGAAAATTTTTTTTCCATCAGATGGTGATAACCTGGGAAAAATTATTTCTATTAACAGTCATCTGAGGGGAAAAGTAATTAAAAAAAAGAGCAACGATAGATTTGCAATCATGAGAAAGTGAAGGACCAGAATGCCCGTTTCTTCAACACCAGGTACTTAATATATTGCAGACTAATTGAAAAGTTACTTTTAGCCTGGTAAAATTTCAGTCCATATTCTCCTTCACCATACATCTGCTGTGGATAAGGTGCAAACCAAACTGCTCAAGTTTACTTTAGTGACTTAAAGTATCTTTTAACAATGCTTCCCACCTGAAAGAGCCTTCTAATTTTAGACAGAATTTGGAATCTAACTCTATAGAAATAAAATTCTTCATGATAAAAAGACATAATTTTGCAGTTTCTGATTGCAGCAGATTCCTCCTACACTAATTATTTTACCTTCTAACCTGTATGTGATCTATGACATTTTTTCCTGAACAGGTTCTTTCTTTAGATAATGATATTCAGTAACTCTCAAGTCTTCTTATCCTGAATTAGATGAATGCCAGAAAAGTCTAGATATCTGTGAGCCCACAGATTGCAATCAAAATGAACTTTCTTCCTAATCTTAACAAAGTGTGTCCTTTAGCTATTTTGGAGGTCACTTGGATAAATGTCAGCATTTAGACATAACTGGAACACAAATTTAGCCTACATAATAAAACATTACAAAGCATATTAAGAAACCAGACATTGAGATGAAAATTACTATTTACAAGCTAAGGACTAGGTTTGTGTTAAACATAGCACAACAAGCATATAACAATGTACCATATGGTAAAGGTTTGCATTTTATTTTATATTTATACAGGCATGCAAGGATAGCTTCAGAGAGAAATGATACCTATCTCCTTGCTACTGTTTCTGTGTACAAATCAGCTCTTCTTCAAATTCCCACTGTCTCACACCTCAGCACTTCACACTGTACTTTTGCTTCAGCAAATGTAAACTCTTGGGATATTTTCATCTAAAATATCTTTCTTGTTGGTCTCTGCATTCACCACATCCTCTCTTTCCACTTTTTTGTTCTGTTAGACCAAACACAACCTGATTGCCTTTTATTACCCTAGCTTCATGACTTATCCTATTATGACTTTTCACTCATCAGTGCTACTTTCAATATGCCCCTCCTGGCAATCTCTATTGCAGAGGCTGAATTTTCTGTCAAGGATCTCCACACTTTGGCTCACACATGACAATGGTCAACTGATACATTGTAAATAAAAATAGCACAAGTGAAAGTTAATAACAATAAAAACATTATTTATGTCCTTTCACTTATTGTGAAACATATTGTTAAAAAGTCATATGCAATAAGCTATCATCAGTGCACAGGAGGTCTTGCTGTAATCCATGGAATTAGGGTGAATAGTTTTTCATAAGATATAAAAATGTTTTATTTACCTAAACAATCACTGTAAGAGTTATTAGAATGCTATGTGTAGTAGAAAGATCTAGGCTGTGTAAATACAAACATGTAGTCCACATACTGGGAAGTAGAGCCCAGAAGTATCGAGGCCGATACTGTGCAAAGCCAATTTGACATGGTAGAGTTTGTGAGCTTGGGACCTGTTTGACTGTGCCTGAGCCGTTCCTGGACTTCAGTTGATTCTGGAGAAAATATAGCTGCTTTAGCACAATGCTACAATGGGTTACTAGGCCCCTGGTTTCAACTTATGTTCATTGTATTTAGCCATCTACATCATGACATGAGTATTTCCCAAACTCCTGTGAACAGGTGACAAACTGCTGATTCTGTATGGACCCTCTGGTTTTAGTGCACTGCAGTAACCTAATTTTTTTCCACTTTCAGTTTTTGTTTCTTATAGAAGATTTTAAAAGTGGCACATCATATATGGACCCTTTAACATTTTTTTACTTGTTTCATTGTTCAGGGAAATAGATTTAATATTGGCTGCAAACTTCATAAGTAGATGAAGATGTAAGTCAATATTACTAAGAATTACTGAATTGCTATGGAAACAAACCTCATCAGAACAGTGTAAATAAAGGAGAGCTAAGCAGGATAAATCCAGCCTAAAGACATCAAACCACATTTTTTTTGTGCTTGCCTCTTGGTAATGTGACAGTGGAGAATCTAAATCAGCTGACTTAGAGCATCTTGGAATAACCACAAGTATGTCCTACCAAACTGTACCATCTGTCCACTGCAACACTTACTGCCCTCCATCAATATTAGATGTTATCACTATGATATTTAGTTGCTTTTTTAATTTAATCTTATTTTTTTATCTCTTCCCTTTCTTTTTTTCCTACTCTGCACAAATCAGCATGGATACTTCAGCTGTGAGAATAATCCTACCTACCGTATAATATTATGATTATAGTCTGTGCTCTGAACTATCAATCAGCTTATCAAGAACATTAAAAGCATTAAATAGTGATGTTTAATATATTTTTGGAGTCTTTCAACTTTACTGTTATAGCTATTTTTGAGAAGACAAAAAATTCTTGTCTGAGAACCACAATAGAAATATTTTGAAATATCTCATTTTTTTTAAAAATTTAAAATCAAGGAAGATAAAATATGAATAGCTATACTATTAAGCTATGAAGCTAAGGATCCTTTTCAAAATACCTTCAGTTTTAATTAATTGAATAGTTTGAATTCTATATTGCTACAAAATTTTCTTATTCTTAGATTGGTCCTTCCTAGGACAAAAAGGAAAAAAAGTATCAAATGTTAATATACTTGGCATCTGGTTTGCTTTGAGATTTGTTTCAAGTTGTTTTCATTCACCTGTGTCAGTGACCAAACTGAATTAAAGTGACTTTACTAAAGGATTACTTTATAACCTCTATGAAAAGTTACCCATTCTTACTCACACACTGGAATTTAAATCTTTCTTTCCACTTAATTGTACTTGAGCTTTCAGATAGGTATTATTGTTGAAATACTTTAAAAACATGAGCCAGTTACTAAGGGATATTCTGGAAGTAGGAAGGAATAAAACCATTCTCTTTATTGGCCCTTATTTTATGAAATAGTCACACTAAGCAAAGCTCAGGTGCTGATAATACCTTTAGTAAACATATCTCTTGTCCAATTACACATACTATTTCAAGAGGAAACCTATAACTTTCAAGACAGCTAAAGCACTTTCATATGGCATAATTTTTAGGGTGACAGTCCACAGATTACACAGGTCGGATTTTTTCCTAGTGTTTTAAATAAATGGAATTGTACCACTAAAACAATAATGCATATGATTAAATCATAGAATCACAGAATATTCTGAGTTGGGAGAGACTCACAAAGATCATTGACTCCAATTGTTAAGTGAGCGGCCAGTACAGGGATTGAACCTGCAGCCTGGGCTTTAGCACCATGGTCTAATCAACTGAGCTAATCTCAAATCCTTATTTTAGTACTGTTGAATACATTATTAAATAAATTAAATAAGTGTTCTCCTGAAAACAAGCCTTTAAAATATTGTAGCTATAAGCAATATCAGAAACCAATTAAGT
This sequence comes from Pomatostomus ruficeps, assembly GCA_013400735.1. Lineage (NCBI taxonomy): Eukaryota > Metazoa > Chordata > Aves > Passeriformes > Timaliidae > Pomatostomus > Pomatostomus ruficeps. The sequence continues at coordinate 9,247 of VYZT01034727.1, read as the reverse complement.
TGCGTATTCATTAGTGTTATCTTAAGATGGTTCATATCAACAGAACATACATTATTACATCCAGGAACACAAAAAATTACACATGCACAGTTAAATACTTCTTTCATGTACCTTTACTTATTGGTGCAGTCTTTTATAAACACTCATTTTAGAACCTATTCCAATCCACACCAGATGTATTACCACTATTGCAGCATTAGTGATGCAGATCCTGAGATGGATTTTTCACAGACCTGGGGAATTTTTGGCTGACTACTTTCTGTTCAGTTAAGGACATAGACTTTAAAAAAAATAAATCAAATAATAATAATAATCATCTACCTGTGAATTAAAGGTAAATAAATGTGATACCAATTAGATAACCATATAAAGATTCGCTATTCTAAGCATTTAAGGTCAAGAGTGTGTTATTGGGTGGTTTTTGTTACAGTGAGGGTTTCTATTAAAAACTGTCAACTCTATTAAATATATACTACTTAGTAGGTTTTTGAAATTAAATTTAAATATAGATTCATAAAGCATGTGAAAAACTAACTCTATCAGTCAGCTCTTAAATTTCTGCAAATCATTTTACTCCCATTTAGTTAACTCAAGATCAGATTTTGAAAATACAACATGGAAATATGGCTCATCCTAGACATGATCAGAAAAACGCAAATATTTTTTTCAGAAAAATTTGTGCTCCTTTTACTTTGTCAGATGGCTGTATTGAAGAGAAATGCTATAAGGCATAGTGACATCTGAGAAATTCTAAGTAGCCAGGGATTTACTAATCCTCTTTTAAGCATACTGAAAAATGTGGAAAAGGGTAATGAAAATGAAGAATAGCATTTTTATGCACATCCAGCTCTGCCTCTCTAGATAGAAGTGTGAAGTGGGGATTGCTTAAATGGGTTGGAATAAGGTGATGAAAAGCAGCATGAAATCTATCCACCATGTGACCAAGGCAAAACACATTATAGAGTTAAAATAGAAAGGCTTAAACAGTAAATATTTCCCAAAGCCTAAAAAGAATTTGCCAAAAATCTTGATAGGTCAAAGAAGTGCCACTGAGGCATATTCAAATTTACTATATTTACTGTATTTTCTTTACTACCTCATCAGTATTTCTTATCTCCAAACACTCATTGTTTTTAAGGAAAAAACTAGCGAGTCTTCTTTAACCTCACAGATTCCTTTCTGTTTCTTATCGTCAATATGCTAATTTTTCTCTGTTCTATTTTCTCCTGAAATTTCCCAATTCAGTTTGAAATTTTACCCATCTGGATGAGCAAATCCTAAAAAGAAAATAAAAACAAAAAAAATGAAAAAAACCTTAATTTCTCTTATCCAAATTAAAAATAAAAAAAGCAGAGCTAAGTTTTGCTGAGAGTTAATTTAGCAAGAGCTAGCTTGTTGTGCAAGAGGATGGCTCCCTGGGAACAGTGGGACTTTGGGCATGGGGATTTCCCCAGGTCGGCAGCCATTGTCATGTTTAGTAAAAATATTCTCAAAACTTTATTCGAACAGTTATCTTTACTTCAGGGAGCTAATATATCTTCATTTGGGTAGATAGATGTCCTGGGGTGATTTTTATGCTCTGGGGGTTTTTTTTTTTGTTTATTTGTTTGTTGTTTTTTTTTCTTTTTCCTATCATCTGCTTAAGCCCAGGAATGGGTCCTGTAACCTTGAGCTAGCAGAGAGAAAACCTGGCATGGTTTGCTTTTATCTCTTTGAGATAAAGCGCAAGTTTTTTTT
>VYZT01034722.1:22130-35221 GCA_013400735.1 Pomatostomus ruficeps | reverse complement strand
AGCACCCCCAGCTCTCCCAGCAGGGTGACACCGGGTGATCTTTAAGGTCGCTCCCAGCCCAGACCCGTCCGTGGCTCTGGGCTGTCCCTGTGCAGGTTTCCAAGAACCCGGCGCTTCTCTGGAAGCCGCTCCCGCTCCAGATGTCCCGTGTCAGCCCCGCAGCTCCCCGGGGAGGATTCCTGTGCCGGCTGCTGTGTCAAAGCTTTCTCAGCTGCTGCTCCCCAACCCCTCCATGCTCCCACAGCCCCTGCCAGAGCTCTTTCCCAACCTGGCTCGGGGCTGGCACATTCCCGCTGGAGCAGCCGGGACCCTTGGTGGTCCCTCACGGAGATTTTGGCAGCGAGTGCTTTGAAATTTTGCTTGTGTCAGTGTTTTCCTCCAGCTCCTGAACACCAGGAGCCGTTTTCCACCAGCTCAATGTGCAGGGAGCGATGCCGAGCTGCCCTGCAGGCACCTCCTGCAGAATCACGGAATTGGCCCTTTGGGAAACGAGCAATCCCAGAATCCCAGAGTCCTGGAGTGGTTTGGGGTGGAAGGGACCTTCGGGATGGTTTTGTTCCACCCCTGCCATGGCAGGGACACTTCCCACCATCCCAGGTTGTCCCAAACTGACTCCAACCTGGCTTTGAACAATTCCGGAGCTGGAACACACGAAACCATTTCCTCAGGAGAATATAAAAGGTGATTTCAGCACCCCTGGGTTGTGTTGGCTCCCGGAGAAAACCTCCCCGGGGTTTGTTCTGCAAATCCCCCCCGGCTCAGCTCTGCCTGTCCTGCTGCTGCAGCCTGATGAGACCCGACGCGAATTCACGTCGGGAGAAAGGGGGGAAAAGCGCTTTTTGCATCAGGTGGAGGGGTGGCAGATGGCCGGAGCGCGGCTAAACAGGTGGGAGCATTGTGCGGTGACCCTCCGAATTAAGTTCGCTTAATTTGCTGTATCTCTATTAGCAACTGCGGGCTGCGGCTCCGCGGCCAGGGCTCCGCCTGTGGCTCCCGCAGCCCCATCTGTGCCGGCCCCAGAGCTAAATCTGTCTCGGAGGCAGCTGGGAAGCAGCTGAAGCCTCTTTTCTCTCTGCTGGGCGGCGGCAGCGCCGGGCCCGGCAGGCAGAGCTCGGAATCTGCGCTTTCCCCGCGCCTTTCCCGGCCGGGCGCAGCTTTCCCGTCTCTCCCTTTGTCCCGGGAGCAGCGGGGATGCTCGGGAGGTGCCCGGGTGCCCCGGCCCTGCCAGTGGACCGTGGGTGGCTGTGCTGGGGCTGTGCCGGGGCTGCCGGGATGGAGCCGGACCCGCAGTTGTCCCTCCCTCAGCTCCCAGCTGGCAGCTGCTGCTCAAGCTCCCTTTCATCGCCTGCCAAACGCGGCCGGGGGGTTCTGCTCCCCCCCTGCCCTTTCATCCTGACTTTCAGCGTTCCCCAGGCTGGGCCTGCGCTCCCCTCCGTGTTCAGCGTCACTCTGGGGGTCAGGGGCTGTGCTGGGCTCAGCCAGGGGCTCAGCTCTTCCCCCCTCACCCTGAACGTTCCTGGGCCTCTGGGGTTTGGTTATCGGTGTTCAGAGGCAGCCTGGCCAGCAGCGGGTTAATCCCCGGGGATGTGGGAGATGCCCACCAGAGCTGCACCGGGAGGGCTTCAGGACCAGCTGGTCCGGTGCTTCCTGCACGTAAGAGCAGCACGATGTTTAATTTCAGATTTTGGGAATGGGACCAACCATCAAACAGCGTCAGGGAGAGGTGACAAAGCCTCGTCCCTGCCGGAGCCACTGGCAGCCGGAGCCAAGGCCCTTCCCGGGGGCTGCCTCTGGGTGGTCCCGGCCCTGAGCCCCGGGGCAGTGCCAGGGACCACTCCACTTTCCACTTGGCTCCCTGCTGTCCCTTCTCTGGGTGTCCCTGATCCTCTCCCTTGTTTCCTTGCCTTTGTGCAGCCCCGCTGGCCCTGTGACCATCCCGCTGTGTCCCTTTGCTGGGACACCCCTGGGCAGCCCCGCACCCCGGCCATGGCCTGCCCGGGCCACCGAGCGCTCCCGGTCCCTGTGGATCCGCCGGACACCGAGCGCTCCCGGTCCCTGTGGATCTGCCGAGGGCAGCGGGCGCTGCTGCGGAGCAAACGCCAGCTTGCACGTTCCAGGGGCGGCCTCTGCTCCAAGAGTCGCTGTTTGCCCAGTGCCACCCGTTCCGTGTCACCGGGCTGACCCCGGTGCCCCAGCGCCAGCTCGCTGCTGGGTCCAGGTGCTCCCAGCTTTCCAGAGCAGGGTGTCCCGCCCCGGAGCCTCGCAGGAGCAGATCCCCCAGGTTCTGACACCCTGGAGGCTTTGGGTTTGCCTCCCTGTGGAGCTGGGATTGCCCCAGGATCAGCACCATCAGTGCCGTGTTCCCTCCAGCACTGCCAGCACAGGAGCAAGAAGATTTTCCCCGTTTTCCTTGGAGTTTCTCCACCCCTGACGGAACTAAAAGCGGGGTTCAGCAGGAGCCGCCCCTGCTGGTGCTGTGTCCCCTCCAGCACCGGCAGCACAGGAGCAAGAAGACGTTCTCCCCTGTTTTCCCCCTGCTTCCCCCGTGTTTTCCTCGGAGTTTCTCCATCTCTGGCAGAACTAAAAGCGGGTTCAGCAGGAGCCGCCCCTGCTGGTGCTGTGTCCCCTCCAGCACCGGCAGCACAAGAGCGAGAGGACGTTCCCCCCGTTTCCCCCCGTTTTCCTCGGAGTTTCTCCATCCCCGCAGAACTCAAAGCGGGGTTCAGCAGGAGCCGCCCCTGCCGGCGCTCAGGGCTTGGCCGTGGCCAGACCTGCGAGCGCACGGGGCAGCCAGGAAGTCTGGGCCCGGCTGGGTTTGGCTCCGGAGCCGGGCCCGGTGCCAGCAGCTTTCCCAACCGCCCGGGTCACGGGAGTGCAGCCCAGAGCCCCGAGCGGGGATGGCACTTCCCTGGCACGGACATTTCCCTCCTGGCCGGGGGTCGCCTCGCCCCAGGGTGGGAGGGCAGGGGCTGGGGGGCTGGGGGGCTGGGATGTGTTTATCCCACCCGGTTTTCCCGCACTCAGCGCATTCCTGGGGCCCTCGGCGGTGCTGGAACGGCGCTGGGAGGGAGCTGGGTCTCTCCTCTGGGGCTGGGCAGCGGGAGCTCTGCAAACACGGAGCACAAGCGGCAGCCTGGGAGCGCTTCAAGGGCTTTCGAGTGAGGGAGGGGAGGTGGGGATTGGAGATTAGGAGGAAATTCCTGGCTGTGAGGGCGGCGAGACCCTGGCAGCTGCGGCTGCTCCGTTCCTGGAAGGGCTCAAAGCCGGGCTGGACAGGGCTCGGAGCAGCCTGGGGCAGGGGAAGGTGTCGCTGCTCATTCCCGGGGGAGTGGGACTGGATGAGGTCCCTTCCAGCCCGAACCACTCCAGGATTCCATGATTTTAATGACTTTTCCTTCCCAGCCCGGGAGGTGCTGCCCCACAAATGCCTCTTGTACCCGTGAGTTTGGGCAGCAGGAACCTGCGCTGCTGCCGGCAGGGCCATTCCCTCCGCCCGCCACCCCCGGATGATCCCTCCCTCCCTCCTCCCTGCACGAACAGGAGTTTCTCCCACCCTGGGCACACGTGGCAGTGCCGGTGGGAATCCTGCGGCCGGGCAGCGCCGGGCAAAGTCCGGGATGGGGACAGACGGAGCCGCAGTAAAAGGAAAACCAAACTTTGTCCCATTTAGTGGCAGCGTGGGGCCATAAAGCGGCACACGAGTGGCTCTGCTGGGAGGGAACTGGGGGGACTCGGCCTCCAGGCACCTTTACTGGTGTTCCTGTGGGCAGCAGGGAGCTCGGGAGGACTTTAAATCCTTAATCTGGATTTATTTTTTCTCCTGTCAATGCAGGGAGTGGGAAGAGTGTTTGGAAAGCAAAGGGACCTTGGAGCAAAGCCCTGGGTTTGATGGTCATTGCAGCAGAGATAACGAAACCGGGGTGTTTATCTGAGAGCAGATAAAAAATATAAATAGCTATATACAGAATAAAATGAATATAATGTTTATGAGACCCCGTTGCAGAGCTGCCCCCAGCTCTGGGGTCCCAACATCAGGAGGACCTGGAGCCCCCTGGGAGAGCTGGGAATGTTCCCCTGGAGAGGAGAAGCCCCAGGGAGAGCTCAGAGCCCCTGCCAGGGCCTGAAGGGGCTCCAGGAGAGCCGGAGAGGGACTGGGGACAAGGGACAGAGGGACAGGACACAGGGAATGGCTTTGAACTGGAAAAGGGGAAATTTGGGTGGGAGATTGGGCAGGAATTGTTCCCTGGGAGGGTGGGGAGGGGCTGGGATGGAATTCCCAGATTTGCTGTGGCTGCCCCTGGATCCCCGGAAGGATCCCTGGATCCCAGAACAGGCTGGATGGGTTTGGAGGATCCCTGCCCGGTTCCCTGCGCGCTCACGGACGGGGACAGGGACACGGGGGGACAGGGACAGGGAGGGGACACGGAGGGGACGGGGACAGGGGCAGGGAGGGGACACGGCGGGGACAGGGACAGGGAGGGGACACGGAGGGGACGCCGCCGCCGTCGCTCCGGTGCCCTCTGGCGGCCACACCGCGGGGCAGCACCCGGGAGGAAAAATGAGGGGATTTATAAATTTTAAACGTGGTTTTGCAAGAGGGAAAAAGAGAACGATGAGCCCAGAGTTTAATCACGGGATTGCGACACGGACAGCGTGGTGGGAGCAGTGGGATCGGGGTCTGTGTGTGCTGACCCCCCTGTCCCGCTGTGGGGCTGCAGGCTGGGGACACCGACAGCCCAGGGAGTCACTGGGGCTGCGGGCTGGGGACACCGACAGCCCAGGGAGTCACTGGGGCTGCAGGCTGGGGACACCGACAGCCCAGGGAGTCACCGGGGCTGCAAATCCAGCGAAAAAGGATGAGGAACCATTCCAGGAGGATGGGGACAGCAGCTGCAGGAGCAGGGCGGGACAGAGCTCAGGACATCCCGTCCTGGTGGCATCTCCCACCAATCCTGTCCCTGGGTGCAGGGGAGCCCTGGGGGACGTGGGGCCGCTGCCCCGAGCCCCGGAGCTCTTCAGGAGGAATGAGAGGTGAGGAAACGAGCAGGAAAACCCGCGGGGAGCTGCTTCCTGCCTGGCCTCACGGAGCAGCAATGGCCCGTGGGGCAGGGACAGGAGCAGGGGATGCCAGCATCCCTGAGTGTCACCCCGGGGATGTCGTGACACCGGGAATGTCGTGACACCGGGAATGTGGTGACACCGGGAATGTGGTGACACCGCTTCCCACTTGCCACAGGGGATTCGGACCTGCCCTCGCTTCCTGGAGCAGCCCCTGCCAGGCCAATCCTTCAACATGAACCTGGAACAAGGGCGGTTTTTTTTTTTTTTTTTTTAGAAAATACACCTTTTTTAACAAATATGCACGATTTTCTAATTAAAATTAGAACTGGCTGGAACAAGATGATCTTTAAGGTCCAGCCTAAATTATCTGGAACAAGGTGATCCTTATGGTCCAGCCCAAACCATTCTGTGATCCGATGACCTTGACCACGAGCAGGACTTGTGCCGTGGACAGGATGGGATTCCCACTGTGCCCCCACCCTGGGGACCGTGCCCGCTGCGGTGCCTTATCAGAGCCGCCAGTCCTGCAGCTCCCCGCTCCTTCGTGTCCTTATCTGAGGGAGCAGCGCCGGGACAGCCCATGAGCGGCTCGAGGCAGGGGCTGAAGCGCTCGGGGTGGAATCCTCAGCGTGGGGAGGGTCTTGCTGCAGGTCCTGGGCTGCAGAGCGGGCATCTCTGGTTTGTCCAGGAGCCCAGGAGCCGGGCGGGACGGGGGGATCCAGGCAGGATGGGGAGATCCAGGTGGGATGCAGATGGGGTGAGTGGGATGCAGATGAGATGGGGAGATTTCAGGTGGGGTGGGTGAGATCCAGGTGGGGTGGATGGGATCCAGGCAGGATGGGAGGGATCCAGGCAGGATGGGTGGGATCCCGGTGGGATGGATGGGATCCAGGCAGGATGGATGGGATCCAGGTGGGATGGGGGAATTCAGGTGGGATGGATGGGATCCAGGCAGGATGGGTGAGATCCAGGTGGGATAGGGGATCCAGGTGGGATGGATGGGATCCAGGTGGGATGGGGGAATTCAGGTGGGACAGGTGGCCTGGCAAAGGGTCACTGCTGGCCAGGAGCTCTCACAANATGGATGGGATCCAGGCAGGATGGGAGGGATCCAGGCGGGATGGGGGGATTCAGGTGGGACAGGTGGCCTGGCAAAGGGTCACTGCTGGCCAGGAGCTCTCACAAACACACCCGAGCCTTTGCACCTCCTCCTCAGGCACTTTGGGACCGTGTGTGATGGAGATCCGGCCTCCTCAGCCTCCTGTGCGCTGCCCTGAGGTCCAGCCCCTCATCCCCCCGTAATATCCATGGAAAAGGGTCATCTCTGCACCTCGATATTCCCAGCTCCAGGCTGAGGATGCACCCCAACCCCGAGGATGCACCCCGAGCCTGCCCGGGCTGCACTGCCCCACCAGGATTTGGGATCCCGGTGCACGGGGTCCCCTCTGGAGGGCAGGGGACACCTCCCAAGCTGCCACCCGAGCCGCGGCAGAGCCCAGCGTGCGACAACAGCCCCGGGGCTGGTCCGGGACGTGCGGGCCGGGCAGCCCACGCCGCTCATTAGCCGCGCTGGGTGCCTGTAATCACGCTAATGAGTAGGTGCCGGGCCGAGCAGCAGCTCCGTGACCTCCTTTCGGAGCGTTTGATCTGCCCGCGCCTGCGTTCCCTTACCCGGGCAGCTGCGGCCGCGGCAGCTCCACGGGGCACGCGTGGGCCAAGGGATCCCGGGAACAGCACGTGGGGATAGCCGGTGCCCTGCTCAGCTCCCGGGAACACCGGCTTGGGAATACCAACCTGGGAATAGCAGCCGGGAATACCAACCTGGGAATACCAGCCTGGGAATACCAACCTGGGAATGCCAGCCTGGGAATAGCAGCCCAGGAATGCCAGCCTGGAAATGCCAGCCTGGAACACCAGCCTGGAAACACCAGCCTGGAATACCAGCCTGGGAATTCCAGCCTGAGAATTCCAGTCCAGGACCACCAGCCTGGAANCTGGGAATACCAACCTGGGAATGCCAGCCTGGGAATTCCAGTCTGAGAATTCCAGTCCGGGAACACCAGCCTGGAAACACCAGCCTGGAATACCAGCCTGGGAATTCCAGCCTGAGAATTCCAGTCCAGGACCACCAGCCTGGAAACACCAGCCTGGGAGTGCCAGCCTGGGAATATCAGCCTGGGAATAGCAGCCTGAGTGTTCTGCCCAGAATCCCACCCAGATCCTGGGCTTTGTGCCGAGCCTGTTTCCATCAAGCACAGCAGAGCAGAGGGGTGCTCGGCTGATGATGGGGTCACCCCGTGTGCTGCACACCCCTCAAGGACATCTTCCCACTCCCCCAGGGGTCCTGCGGGGCCGGGCTCCTCCCAGAACCCCGACAGGCAGGAGAAGCAGGCGGGAGGATCGGGCTGGGCCAGGAGAGCTGGGGGCCCTGCCCCGTGTGCAAACAGCAGGGGCTGGGTGCTGCCAGGCCGGGCTGCTTGGCTCGGGTCGGGTTTGTGTCAAACGCATCCACAAATCAAACACCAGCCCTGGGTCGTGTTTGGGACAGGTCCCTCCTGGGATGGGTTGCACTGATCCCTGCTCCAGGAGAGGTTATCCCAGGGCCCGAGGCTCAGGGAGTGCAGCAGAGAGGTCGGCCAAGCTCCGGCTCCTCGCTCTCCTGCAGCTGCCAGGTGGGAAAATGTGAATTTCTTGACTCAGCCCTGCCTTGGCCATGCCCCAAAACAAACCTGCGCCAGTTCCTGCCCTGCTTTGTGCTCCATAAAACAAAAAAGGCTTTTTTTTTATTCATGTGGCAGATGAACCCTGTGCTCCTCGCAGCCGCTGGGGGGGCAGGCTGGGGATGGTGAGGGTGAGAGGGCAGGATGAGGATGGTGAAGGTGAGAGGGCAGGATAAGGAGGATGGTGAAGGTGAACAGGCAGGATGAAGGTGGTGAACAGGCAGACTGAGGATGATGAAGGTGGGAGGGCAGGATGAGGATGATGAAGGTGAACAGGCAGGGTGAGGATGAGGAAGGTGAGAGGGCAGGATAAGGATGATGAAGGTGAACAGGCAGGATAAAGATGGTGAACAGGCAGACTGAGGATGGTGAGGGTGAGCGGGCAGGATGAGGGTGAAGATGGTGAACAGGCAGGCTGAGGATGATGAAGGTAGGAGGGCAGGCTGAGGATGATGAAGGNGGGAGGGCAGGGTGAGGATGATGAAGGCGGGAGGGCAGGCTGAGGATGATGAAGGTGGGAGGGCAGGCTGAGGATGATGAAGGTGGGAGGGCAGGGTGAGGATGGTGAGGGTGAGCGGGCAGGCTGAGGATGATGAAGGCGGGAGGGCAGGGTGAGGATGATGAAGGCGGGAGGGCAGGGTGAGGATGATGAAGGCGGGCCCTGCCCCTCCGCAGCCCCACGCCGGGCACGGCTGCTGTGGGGTGACTCAGAGCGCTCTCTCTGCTCCGGCCCCGCAGCGATTCCTGTAGATCCGGCGGAGCTGCCGGCTCAGCAGCCCGGCGCTGCTCCCCCGGCCGCCCTGCACGCCCGGGGCTGGGTGTGCCAACAGGACGGGCAGGTTTTCGGCACGGTGGGAACGAGCTTGGCACTGGCAGGGCTTGGAGCAGCCGAGCACAGCCCCCTCCCCACCATCGCTTCCCCAGCGGGACCGTGGCTGCGTGAGGGTCCCCTGGACAGCTCTGGTCACTGTGCGGGACACTGACAATTGTACCCCAGAGGTTTTCAGCACCCCAGGGACAGCCCCAGCCCGGATTTTGTCTGTCTGTCTGTCTGTCTGTCTGTCTGTCTGCCCAGGGTGCAGGGCAGTGAGCCAGCTCGCTGCAGGGCGGCTGTTGCAGGTGCTGGAGCTCATTCCATGTGCGAGGGAGCCCCAGCCACCACTGGCATCCCCATATCCCTGTCAGGGATCTGATTCCCTGATCTCCAGGGCCTGTGGTGGGGGGTCAGGGCCAGCAGGAGGCTGAGCTGCTCCAGCACAGCCCGCGGGGAAGCGGCGGGGGAAGCTCCCAGCGCGGAACACGCGGCCCGTGGGCTGCCCCACGCCCGGCTGCAGTCGCGGTTTAACACGTTCCCTTCGCTGCCGCCCACAGGGCTGCGACACCGGCCCCGCCAGCCTGAAACGAGGCGGCACAGAGGGGGGAAACCGCGGATTTCTGCTTTTTCCAGGCAGAGCGGGGCCCTGCTGCGGCCACCGGTGCGTTCCCGTGTGGCGGTGCCAGCGGCGGAGGTGGCAGCGGGCACAAAGTGGCGGTGACAGCAGCGGGACGGAGCTGCCCGTGGAAGCAGAGGCAGCTCGGGCCAGCGGGGAGGAGCAGCTCCGTGCCCACAGACAGCTCGGGCCAGCGGGGAGGAGCAGCTCTGTGCCCACAGACAGCTCGGGCTGGCAGGGAGGAGCAGCTCTGTGCCCACAGACGGCTCGGGCTGGCGGGGAGGTGCAGCTCTGTGCCCACAGACAGCTCGGGCTGGCGGGGAGGAGCAGCTCCCTGCTCAGACAGTCACCAGCCTGCCCAGCAGGTTCCACCCGGGCACGTCCCAGCCCTCCCAGCACTGCTGTACTTGGCTGTTGCATGGAGACACCTCCTAATTTTAATTTTTCACCCTTAATTCCCCCCAGGAATGACCCTGGGAAGAGCTGCAGTGAGGGCTGGAGGTGGCAGCCACAGGGGCTTGGTGCCCACTGGGAAGTCATCCCAGCCGTGGTGGGTGCTGGGGTGTGGGGGCTCCCCTTGGTCCCAGTGTGCCTGAGCTCTCCGGAGCTTTTAGGAGGGGAAACATTATTTTCTCCTCTTCTCCGTCTTTTCAGATTAGGAAGGCAAAGCCTCTCTCCTCCAGGGCGGTTTCCAAGGGAGGTGTTTGATCCCTGCAGCCAAGTGCCCATCCCTTGAAGTGTTCAAGGCCAGGCTGGAGCAAACTTGGTCTTTGGGAAGGTGTCCTTGCCCATGGCAGGGAGTGGAATGGAATGAGCTTTTAGGTCTTTCCAACCCAACCCATTCTGTGATTCTGTGATTCTGTGATTCTGTGATTCTCTGACTCTCTGACTCTGTGATTCTGTGATTCTGAGATTCCGTGATTCCATCCCCCAGCCCCATTTGGCAGCACCAGGCTCTGGGAGCCGGGGAAGGGGCGGCTGGAGCACAGCTCACAGAAACCAGCCCGGCTCACAGAAATAGCAGCGACAGAAGGAGCGTTTGCTGTACCCGACCTTCTGCTTCGTGCAGCTCCAGCGCTGCTTTTCCGGACTAAAAATACCTCTTACCTTGAGTGCTCCGAGGAGGAGCACTCGCTCGGCAGGTTGTTTAGGATTCAGGGGAAGAAAGTTCAGGCAGAGCTCAATTAGTCTGCCTTAATTTACAAGCCAAGTTCTGTGTCTGCACGATTTGCTGTGCTTGTCTGTGCACATTTTAAAGCGCAGAGCGGCGCTGGGGGAGGGCGTTTTTCGCTGCACATACTTGGGGGAGAAATTCTGCTGTTATTCACATGTTTGCAGCCCTCCTCACAATGAAACTGCTGCGTTTTCCGCCGTATTTTTTAAAAATACAAACCAAAAAACAACGAGCGTCGTGCTGAAATGAGCAGAATACAGGGGAGGATAAAGATGAGCGTTGCAGATCGTGGATCTCTCTGCGAGCTCTGCCTTCCCCTGCTCGTTCCTGCTGTCCAGCTGGGCAGTGCTGGTTAATTCCGGGATTTTTCTCAGAAGGGATCCATGTGTGGATGCAAGCTGAGAAGTTGCTAAATTTCCCTGTGATGCGTGTGAATTTTTTTCTTCCTCAGAAGTCATGGCCACGCTTGACTTTATTTGGAAGCAATCCCTGAATATCCCGTGGCCTAGAATCACAGAATCCTTAAAGTTGGAAAAGACGTTCAAGATCAAGTCCAACAGGGAAAGATTCATCTCAAAAAAACCTCCAAGCAACGTTTTCCCTGTCTGTATATTGTCTCTGCTGACAGCAAAGTAACTGAAAAACTCAAAAATCAGATTTATAGAGGTAAAAATCAGGAAAACCATAGTTTTGGAATGGAGCAAGGACCCCAGCTGAATACTTTTCCCCCTGCTGCGAACTCGCTGCATTTCCTATTCCTGCTTATTAAGCAGGCAGCTGACAGCTGCTGGCAGAGCTCGGGAATAGCAGAGGAGCGTGGCGTGTCCGAGGCCTCCGGGCCTCTTTTGGGCAGCAGCTCCTTAGGTGGGATGTCCATGGACACAGAGAGCTGCGTGTCCCGGCCAGAAATAGCCCTGGAAATGTGTTCCTCCGGCCGCTGGAAATGCTGGTGGGCTCCACAGGAGAGGAGAACACCCGTGTGTGTCACGCATGGATGGAAGGAGCCAGCCCAGCTTTGCTCCTGGATGATTTCTCTGTTTTAATTATTCCCTCACTGCTGGTGCCTCCTGAGTGCAGACCCTGCCACCCATCCTTCGGTCGGCTGCTGTGGGATCTGTGTCCTGATCATGAGTGGGATTCCTGCAAGGAATCCGCTGAGGAAAACTTATCGGTTTGAATGTGCCAATGGACGAGGTGCTTTTCAAATTAAGCCTCAACAAGGTGATTTCTGTCCTGTCCTGGTCCTTTGCGTGACCCACAACCCTTGGGTGTAAATTACTCCTTGCTGTAAAGGCTCCCTTTTAGTTTAGATATTTTAAACCTCCTTTTTAAATGTTAGGAATGGAAATGTAGAAAAGCCTGAAAACTGTGAATTATACCCATTGTCTTTTGGCTCCCTTTTCGTCTGAATATTTCAAACCCCCTTTTTTTTTAATGTTAGGAATGGAAATGTCGTCTTGTGGCCAGAAGTGCCCGAAAACGGTGAATTATACCCGTTGTCTTTTGGACTTTTGACCCGTGTGGGTGATTGTGGGGCCATTTTAACGTGACGCCCCAGAGAGGGGCTGGAGCTTCCTGCAGGCTGTAATTCCCGCTTCCTGCGGGCTGCAATTCCCGCTTCCTGCTGCACGGAACGCGCAGCTCTGGTGTTCGTGTTCACGTGGTCGTNATCCCTACCCTCTGGCAGCGGGAAGCCATTCCCCGTGTCCTGTCCTTATCTGCCTGTGTTTAACTCAAAGTTTTGCCCCAAAACTTTCATTCCGCTTGGAAAATTGTGGAATACCGGCAGCACAGGGGAGCTGGAGGTGCACGGCCCTTCCAGAAGCAACAAAAGGCAGATGCTCCGATTCCCTCAAAATCCCTCGGAGAGAGGCAGCCCAGTGAGCAAATCCCCTCCTGGAAAGCTGCCGGTGCCATCTGGCAAAGGCACGTCAGGGATCCGAGCGGGAATGGCTGGGGTTTTATTCATGAAGTGTCCGTGTGACGGGGCGTCCAGGCTTTTCCTGGGTTTTAATTAAGTGTTGCTTGATTCATCCCCAAAAGGCTTCGCGAAAAGGATGTTTTCAGTTCTTAGGGTGTAATTTATTCTGATTATTCATACCCCAAGAAGCAGGTGAGCTGCTCCGATCCCCCCAGAGCCACTGCAGGAGGGGTTTCCTCGAAAACCTCCCAAAAAATGAGCACAGGTTGCTGTGGGACTACAAAGAAATACAATTTTCAATCCATGAAACCAAAAATCTTTAGTTTATTTGAAGGAACTGAACTATGGAGTTTTCCAGACCAGTTGGTATTGAGCCTTGAATTTATGAGTAATGCGCATTCGAGAACTGAACAACTGTAATTAAATCAATTTTTAAAGCAATTATTTCAAGCTTCTTGGAGCAGGCAGAGCAAATATGGGAAACAACATCCTTGCTGAGCACGAAGTTTATTTTATGACAGGTGCCAAAATGTTCCGATGATTTAGAGATGTAAACTGTGAGCAACCAAATCGTGTTTTGAAGGACGTGTGAAATAATTTGTGCCTGTTTATTATGTTTTAATCTCTGGATATGATCTCTTTTGGTTATAACTGGACACAAAAATACATATATAAATAATATATATATATGCATATGGTATTCTCTATGTAATTTTATATATTTTATATATTTTATATACATTTTATAGATTTATTAAAAATAATAAATATAAAAATAGTGGTGT
>VYZT01034716.1:19875-41074 GCA_013400735.1 Pomatostomus ruficeps | reverse complement strand
AGAAATACTACACTCTTTTCAGTAGTGACTGAGATGTGAAAGGTTCATTTACTTTTCGTAGATTTGCCAGTATTCTCTTCCTTGCCTATCTTCCACTTTGATCTCAATGACATGTGGCTCTGCAGTACTGCAGGTACCAGCAGAGCAACATAAACATTAATGCTGCCCAGTGGGATACACGTGCCATATCTGTGCAGAACAGAAAAGATGGGTCTGTATTCAGAAAATGTATTCCCACTTTTCTGAGCACTGACTGCGCAATCGATCTTTCTCTACTACAGCCTTGGAACTCATAGCTGTACAGGGTAAATGGCTTGAAGGCCCCTTTTCATAGCCATCCATTTCTCCCCAGATTATGACCCATCCCAGGAATGGCCAAGTAACTCAGTGGTTCTTGCTAGGACTCCATAATTGATAAGCTATTACTTTAAGAGCATGCTTTTGTCTTTCTCTCACATAGACTTGTGAATAGAGCTCATAACAACTCAAGTTTGACAGCTCCTGCATTAAATTGTATATGTGGTAGAGCCAGTCTCTGCAAGCCCCCACACCAAACTGCTTGGATCATTGGGTTCAAGTTCTGCCTGTGGGCTTCCACGGAGCTGACGCACCTGTTTCATTTAACTGTTTAGCAGGTTGGTGATGGGATAAGTGGAAATGAAAAGTAAATGTCACATTTTCCCCTGTATCTCACTCATTCTAACTCTTGTGCCTGAATTTCCAGGTCAGCCCATATTTTTGATCTTTGGAAAATTCATATGAATGCTTAACATTGTTCTGTTCATTTAAAATAACAGTTTTCTTAAACCAACAAGCAAGCGGTTGCAACTAAAAGCTCTAGAAATTATTTTCTATGTGATTAATTTTCATGTAGAATTTAATTCATACTAGTGAATATGGCCGCATCTATTTCAAAAATGGCATCACAAAGATTTAACAATTACTATACTTGAGCTTGGCACTGATAGGGTCAAAAAACTGTAAAATGCATTCCTTGATTAACAGGTACTTTAAAAAATTTCTCAGTTGAATAGCAGCAATTGAAAAATTCAATACTAATTAAATGGACCAAGACACTTAAAGATGCATGTCCTACTAATTTACTAATTTTAAAACCAAAACTTTTTAAAAACAAACCCAACAACAACCCCCTGATTTCTCCTCAAAGTAAATGCAGATTGGCAGAATTATTTCACTGACACTGCCATTGATTTACAATAAGGAAACTCAATGTACTTTCTGCAGATTTTGGTACAAGGTTGGCAAGTTACAACTGTGCAGCTCTGGAGAGAGAACAAGTAGTTAAGCCTACCTGGTGAACAAGTTTCCCGAGTTTTTATATTTGCACTCAGGGGTCCTTCATGAAAGATAATAGATATTTCACTTCTATGCTGCGGTCGTATTTGTCAAGCCTCTTAGAAGACAGGAAGTGTGCCCCATTCACCCCTTGATGTTTTCACTACTCACCTGATGTTAGCTGACTTTGCCTTCAGGTCATTCCAGCGCTGGTTCATGTCATCAAGCCGGTGCTGGAGCAGAGCAGCTTCCTCAGAATTTCCCAAGGCCTTCACCATTTTCTGTCTGTTTCCATCAATGCTCTTAAAGATGTCATTGTGGGCATCAATCTCAGCTTGGATGTCCTGAAATACCAGCAAGAAAAGTTCAAACATAGTTCTGTAAGTAAAGGAGGGGAGAGCTGATAGGACAGAGCATGTATTCCAACTTTCCTGGGTGGCTCTAGTGAAAGATGCAGAGGAGAAAACCTGTAATCCTATTAACGTCACTACAAAAGGTCTAGCTTTCTCAAGGGTGAGAAAAGAAGACTAAAAGGCGTCAAAGGCTGTGAAAAAGGAAATAGAATTATAAACACAAAGTTCTGTGATGTTGTGTTTTGGAGCACTGAAGGTAACTAACTGTCTACTGTTCACCCACGCATTTCACAGTGTGGCATTTGCAAATGCACTAGAACTCATTTCCTTTCCAGAAATTACACAGATTCAGCCTTAGCTATGTCATCTCTTTCTTCTTTGCAACAAAACATTTCAAAAACTTTACGCAGTCTAGTGAAATGCAGCCTCTACCTAGTATTTTAAGTCACACAAAATGAAAGCATTTAACTAAAATCTGTCCCCTTAACTGCAGCTAAATGGCTACAGCAACCAAAAGTGCATTTTTACAATTAAACTACATTACACTATGGCCTGAATATATGGAGACGTAGACATAAAATGGCAGGATGTATTATTATAATCTGAATTTCATAGTAAATACTGAAAAGAAAAAGAAAAGCTTGTGATTTCCATTCAGTTGACTCATTTCTCCTCCTCTTAGAAATTAAACACATTTTATTCTCTCATCTACCATCTGCCTCAAGAAAAACATTACAGATGTTGTCTTCATCTAACTGAGCACAGTATCCTTTTTAAAATACATTATAAGAGCAAACAAAACTTCGGGCACCACCATCAATGGTTTCTAGCATCCATACATCTATGTATACTCCAATAAAGCAATGTAAATGTGTGGAAAGCCAGGAGGTGTACTGGCTGTTTCAACAGGATTAATCAACAAAGATTATGATGAGAACTTGATGCAGATGTAAATAAACTTCTTTTGCAAAGGAGGAAATCAAATAACTGAAATTCCTTAAAGGTTTTTATTCTTCCAATCAACTCCTCAGTAATCACCATCTGTTCCCAGAAGCCGAAAAGGAGGGGGCTCTTGTACTGCCCCATCCTGAAGATGTATTCCTGCTTGCACATCTACAAATTAAAGTGGGAAAGTAGCCATGAATTTGAGATAGCATGAAAAGCTTTCTTGAATTAGGGAAGAAAACAAAGAAGTCAGGACATAGGTGAAGAAGTAGGGGGTGGAAAGATGGGGCAGTGGGGAAGGAGGTGAGAGAGGGAGGGAAGCATTGGAGAAGCTCTGTCTCGCCAGAAGAACTGCTATGTAACTTTGGACAAGTACCTTTCTTTGCCTTGATATGAAGTACTTTAAATCAGGTAAAAAGATACTTCTGCAGTCTTTAAAACAACCTGATTAAAATCACCATTCTAAACACAGAAACAAAAATTACATTTAAAAGGACAAAACAAAATGGAAGTGTCCGATGATCAACCAATCCAAATAAGATCACAAAGTCATCAGCTGAATCAGATGCTTATCTGAAAACATCTGCAGCTCCTGTCCTTACCACCCCACCATGCATGTAGGTGCAGTGAAACCCAGCTCAACCCCACACAGCAGGAGATACAACCACGTACGGCAGTTACAACACTAACTGCAACAAATCCGTGCTACAAAATCCTGGTCATGTCAAATATTTTTACGTGCCTCTTCAAAGGCACAAAAGACAACTTCATTGAAAACAAACTAATCTTTAATTTTCCATTCTACAATCACAATATTAATTGAAAACCCATTCATTCTAGAACCTTCATAAAACATTCTTTGATTTTACTTGAGAGGGCACTTCAGCATGCACGCTCAAAAATGTTTCCTTCAAAATGGGGTTTGATTCTTGCATTTTCCAGTCACCATGTTACATTGATTAAGGTACAATAAATCTGCCGTTCACATTCTTGAGTCCCATCCATGATAGCCATCTTGAGAAAACTCAGTTTAAAGAATAAAGTGTCATAATTAACTTCTCTCTATTTTCTGATTTTCATTTTTCAGGTAAAATAAACAAACCACTACCAGCTGACGGATAACCAAACAGGATTGATAAAGTTAATGAATATGAGCTCATCACAGTCCTCAAAGAAAAGATGGAGAGAAATTCAAATAACATACCCCACATCAGTGTGCACATGGAAGAAGCAGGGCAGGAAGGTGGGATATGAAAAATGACTAATGGCAAGAAATGGAGACGATAAGTTAGTTATTCTCCAATGATGATATAAAACATCTGGATTTTTTTTCAGGTATTGTCCTCTGGATGATGGGCTCCTATCTTATCATAAGACTGCTGTAATTAGTAGCTATTGGTAATACTCTCCTTTATTCACTGTGTTATCAGAATCCTTCAATTCTTATTTGTAAACACATGGTTGCCCTCCCTTCAAATTTCTTTCTTCAAAGTGGAAAGAATTCTATCATTCTGTAAACTCCCCAATTTACAGTCCTCCTAATCCCTTATTTTTCTTTCTCCCACCTTTTTCTTGGTCTTTGATTCCCCATTGTCCTCTGTGTGACAAAAAATGGAACAAAAAAAGTTGATTATGCCTGCTCAGGTCCCAGCATGGATTAATTCTAGTAAGAGTTAATCCACTTTCAATTTTGTAATACTTTAGAAGAAATTCTAAATACTCCTTATTATCACATGGAAGTTCCTATATTCAGTGTCACAAGGGCAACACACCAGAGGATACAAGAGAAGAGGGGAAAAACTCTGTTGCTTTTGCCACATAAAGAGGGGGATACAAATTTGAAACTCCATCACTGCTCTTAGCCCAGTGCTAAAGGGATTCAGCCCAGGGTGGTCTCCCAGCACAAGTGAAACAAATCAAAGGGCAGAGAAAAGAAAAACAAAAGAAAAACACAACAGAAAAAAACCCCAAACCTAAAGAAATACACTATAAACAGAAAATGTCTTCTAGCTTTATCAACTTATTTTTTGAGGCACTACTATAGAAATGCCATATTCTGCTAATTTTGCAAATATTTGTGTGCACCTGTTAAACTGGATTGATAATTTAATGTATGAGGTCAATGTATTTGTTCACATGCCAACTGCTTGCAGGATTAATGCCCTAAATTAAAAAAAGCTCTTTGAGGAAAGAATTTATCGTATATATAAACCAGGGTGAAGGCTCCAAAGTTTTAAAGACAGAAAGGAGAAGAAATAACTCGATTGGCATTTAGATATATACTTAACCCTAGCCAGACTATTAGAAGATTCCCAATTCCCTTAAATTCCTTTTAAGTATTAAGATCAAACTGCTGCCTTTTTCCACTTTGGCCTGGTGATTTCAAAATTCTATTGCCATTGTGAATCTTCTCCGACTTCTTTGCTTCTCTCCTTCTTTACCTTTCCTCCTGCAGGATTCAAGTTTTCATTTTATGTTTGGATTTGATTTTAAATCTTGTCTCCGTAATAAGAAACCTACTTCTTGCTTTAATTTCTATCAAATAAAATACTGAATTACCATGTGATGACAACTGAAAAGCATGTGTCTGTAATGAATGTCTAAATATATGCCCCTCAGTAAGGTTACAGATGGCAATACTGAGAGGGACCCAAAGACATAGCTGACTCTCCTTGACTCCCTCCTACTAGGACAGCCCAAAGGCAGGCTGGAGTGACATGCCCAGGGTAAAAGAAAGTGTATGACAAAGATTGGAACAGAACCAAACTTATGAGCCCAGCTCCAGGATAAACCAGCTATTAAACTTTTGTCTTTTTTTTCCCCCTCTGCAGACTGCAAGGATATGTTAAAAGCAGCTACAACATTAGGCATAATTGTCCTTTGGAAACTATCAATGCTTTATAAAAGGCAAAAAACCTCCAAGCCAAACCAACACCACTCCCATGATGACAGGCATTCTAGTGTCTTTTTTCTAAATGATGAGTCCAGAGGGCCTCTAATTCACTCTGCAACTCTCTAAGCTATTAACAGATTTACTTCGACTCACAGTTTTTCAGATTTTGTTTGCCTGTATTGGCAATATACCAGTAAAGACAGTAACACAGTCAAAGTATTCCCCTTTTTATAGGGCCCAGACACTTCTGTTGAAGATACGAACACAACTAGTGGAAGAAAACTCCATGGCCAAATTAAAGTGGAAGAAATTATGCATTTTAAAATATACAAAATGTTACTCTATTGAATTCTCACTATTAAAAATGCTGGAGTAATAATACAAAGATCTAAAACAGGAAACTTATTTTATTCTGTAAGGGAAATAAACATGTTCCCGTAGCATGAAAGATTCTATTATCAAGAACCTGTAAACAAATTTTTCTTACATATAGGACATAAAAGTCAACTTAGTCTCGCAAAAAATTCAACAGCATTCCGTATCAAATTGTAACTCACAGAAGGTTTTAAGGAAGGACACATCGATGTTTTAGTACAATGTTTTTCAAACCCAATACATACAGCAAAATTGTGCGTTACACTCCAGTTTATGTTTATTAGGAAACAGAACTCTACTGAATTTTTATAAACATCTGACCACAGATCAGGGATTGCAAGTTGTGCCACACAAACCACATACGGTTTGCAAGAAATGGACATAGAGGTACAATGCTGATGGTGTGCAACAAGCCTGTCAGCATTTTGTGTTGGCACACAGAGTGCTACATCCTTTTAATCCCCAGGTAAAAGCCAGAGATAGGCAATCTGCCGTGGCTTTCAAACCACATGTTTATCATAAAAGGCATTAGTGGGGTTGAAGTTGACCCCTCATAAATTAAAATCAGCTTGAAAGACTGCATTTTCCCTAGCAAAAGTTACTCCCAGGCTATTTTGCCGGAACAGTTTTGTACTTCTTCCACCCAATACAAATCATGCCTGTGAGTGGAACAGGTGCACAGAACTGCAAGTCCTATGTAAATGACTGCCCATTGCCTTCACCGACAATGTTCAAGTCAGCAAAGACACAGTTACAGAAACGCTGTGCTTGCCTCTTTCAAAGGTCAGGAATCAATGTGATGACTGCTCATCAAAGTATCTGCAGAAAAATCTTCCAGCTGGAAGAAAAAGATCAGTGCCAACCAAAGGCCATAACTGCATGCCACAGACAACAGCCAGAACATGATTCTTTGAGGTCTCACAGCAGGCAGCAAAGGAATGGACCTTTTATTTTTTAAATAACAGATTGTTTAGTTTATCTTGAACCTGATACATTTTACCTGCTGCTGCCTACTGCCTCTGGGAATACTGCTGTGTCAGATATTCCTTTCAGCCTCTGCTTTACTTGGAGCTTTTCACTTTCTGATGACTCTTAAGGAAGGAGTAAAAATTAGGGCATGATAGAGGCATGTGAAAGCGGCCATTGTGAAAGGTAAACTGGACTTTTATTGGTCTCAACCTTAAAAATGCTGGGAGTAGCTGGGAAAAAGACATGCTTTTGTAAAAAGACATGCTTTTTGATGGCTAAAAATTCTCATCTCATCCAAGAAGTCTCTTGTCTGATGTCAGAAGACAGTCATGCCTTTAGAAGGGCTCATGCTATCCACTGTTTCAGAGGCCTGCCTGCAGTAGTAGTTGCTGTTAAGCAATTCTTTTATAATGAATTCACGTTCAGAAGAGCACTACACATTGAAAATCTTTAGGTAGAATTGCCATTATCTTAAATCCACCAGTACCAGCAGTGTGTATAAAGATGGACATTAAACCTCTCTCAAGTGTCACACACAGACCATACTGGATATCACTACAGCCACTGCGACTATAGTGTAAGATCTAAGCAATATACAAAGCAATTGGCTGTAGATATGACAGAAATGTAATTAGTACCTAAACTTTCAGATATTTCATGAAGAAAAAAACCAGAACTTTTTTGGGGGAAAACCCACTTTGGGACATTTTTCACTTCTAATTTGCAAAGGCTTGTATTACCAAAAGCCTTGCACCAACACATCAGATTTCTAAAAAGTTGTCTTGATGTACATTTAAGCCTCTTGGCTAGTACTATAAGAGGTGACATGTGGTGTAGTTAAAGATTCATTTTATCACAAGAATGATGATGCACTTACAGGAAGGCTGAGAATGCCAGCCTGCCTTCAACAACCTCTGTGGATCCATTGCATGGCATAGACTCAACATCTGAGGGGCCCCATGAATGTGTTAATACTAATTCCAGCAGTCACGTAATTATGACTAACAAAGCCAAAGTGGTCCTGCCTACTGCAGTGTAATGTGACTCTGCTTTTGCATAGGAAGGGAGTGCCGGGCAAGCTTCTGTGAGTGCCATCTGGCTTCTGCATTACAACCACAGGAACAGCACTCATAATTCTCTCTGTAGGACATATATTAATGAATCCAGAGAGCTGGAAGTAGCTTGCAAGCCAGGATCGCTGTCATAACGCTGTTTCTCCTGGCAGCGAACACCTCAGGAAGGACAGGATGGATGGGTGTGTGGGGAATCGTAAGAGGGAGAGATGAAGCAGGGGAGGAGGGGAATTTGCTAAAAGAAAAAAAAAAAAAAAAAAAAAAGGAGAAGCTCCTAAATAAGCACAGATTAAAATTTTAGTATTTGTGATCAAAGTCCACGAAATAAAATGCTGATCCTTCTTCTCCAGCACCAAAGTATCTATCCTCCTATCTTGCATTAAAAATTTCAGCACAGTAGAAAACAAAATTTCACAGCAAGTTTCAAGCTAAAAAATACAGCAGAGCTGTGACACCTCTAAATTTTGGTTTTATTGAGAATTGCTATGATAAATTTCCTTGAGATAACATAAACACTGGAATAATCAAAGTCACAGGGGAGAGCCTGGACTTTGCAAATACCAGGGCTTGTATGATTCATAAAATATTAGAACCACTGGTTAAAAACTTCTCTCTTAACGAAGTCATGAAGCATCTCAGAGTCCAGCACGTGTCCTAATCCTTACAGGCTACCACAGCAGCAGTTACAAGAGAAGAGTGAAGCCCAGATGACAGACTGGGAGGAAGAGAGGAGCCAGTGACCTACACCATGAAGAAACTGTACCACAAATGCTTTTGCTGATACTCTTAGCTTCTTTTAGAAGAGTCATGATGGTGGGATCCTGAATAGTGCCTGTCTCAAGCATACATCTCCCTGATAAACAAAACTGGTAAACTGGCAACTATTGAGGAGAAAACACTGGTTTACATTTTAAAAAAAGAACATACTAAAGTTTAGAAAAACATCATCAGGCTTTACAAGCTGCTTTCCTACAGTGTGACCACAGTTTTAAGGTGTTTTATCTTAATTCATAAATAAACTACTTTGTATTTTGTTACAGACTATGGTCTTGCAGGACACAGGAAGTTCATACAGCAAAAAAAAAGACAAAGCAAATCTAACTGGTTACAAACATGCAAATGAGGTTTCACTGGAAGTGCTGACAAACAGATGAAAACAATCTGTTCTTTAACATTCTCATGTCTTGCTCATCAGCACAACCACTGCAAAGCCAAACCTCCTGCCTCCAAGCATTACTGTTACCAAACAACCTGGTAAGAGAAAGAGTAACTAGTTGGAATAAAAGAAGAACAGATGAAACAGTGGGAAAGTTGCATATTCATCAGCAATAATTCTACTTATAAAAGCCATCATGAGATCTTCCAATTTGACTAAAATAACACTCAACTAAATTTAACAGCAAACTCCAGAGCACTTGCTTTATGTCAATAGTGGAACAAGGTCACAGGCAGCCTGTAATGTCCTCTTATATCCTTAACTTAGCAAAGCCCAAACTGTTCTTAATTTCCTCTGGAATTCTAACTAACTAACTAAATAAATAAATAGATAAAAATGCCCACAATCAGAGGACATGCTCTAAAAGTAATCTTGTAGGACCTGAAATGGGGAAGATAAGCAACATTAGATTTCCATAAAAAGGGTACACATGAGGACTTAAACAGCAACACAGAAAACCAAAGTTAAACATCAACCTGCCTTTTTTATTTACTGTGTAGTTTTCAAAGGCATACACAGCCTCTTTTCAAAGGCATGTGTTCAAGTGCCTATCATACCTTTTCAAACTTTGTCAGCAACTCACGTAAACTGAAGTTCAGGCCAATCATCATTAAGCGTCTCCCGAAGCCTACATTTTCCTGGTATGTCCTCCAAGCCAAGCCAAAAAGCTTCTCTCTTTTTCCACCTATACAGTCTCAAAATACTTCAAGTGCTCCAGTGCGTGTCCCTCTCCTGTGCAGTTCACACAGCGCCATCATCACAGCCTCCCTGTCCCTGCTCCTTCCCATGGGCTGGGCACCCAGGGGTGAGCTGCTGACATTCGGTGCTGCTCCTTGCAGGGTTGGCCTGACCCCATGGCACTGTGGGGATCTCCTTGCCTCCACACCTCCTCAGGACTGCCTCCAGCTCACCTCAGCAATGCCCTGCAGGATCCAAGTGTTTCTTGCAGACCTCACGATCAGTGTTTGGTCTCAGTGACTCCAAGTGATAGAAGCTATAACCTGCTGGTATATGATGTGTGGAGAGGAGGAACAAGTCCTTCCATGTTGCTCCATTCAATGGGGGGAAAAAAAACCACCTAGAGAAATTTCTGTCTATAAGAGAGCATCAGAAACTAACTTCTCAGACAAGTTAAAATGGGATGAGGCACACTTCATCCTAGGAAACACGGTGGTGTGACCAGACAGGAGGCCATCCCTCCTCTGCCTTCCTCACAGCAAGCACCATGGGTTGGTGCTGCTATGGCAGTAACTGGGCACCTCCAGCCCTCTTCGCTTCACCCATCAAATGCTGTGCCACAGAAAAGCCAAGGACCATTAGAAGCTCTCTAAAAAATAACTTTGTTTGTCTAGCAGAAAAAAATGTCCTGCTGCAGAAAAAAAGGATCTTGCTGCAAAATCCAAAGCCTTCGCTGGAGATCTCCTCCTTTGGTGTCGTGTGCTCTGACGGCCGTGTGGTAATCTATCCCTGGCATTTGTTTATTATTGTAATCAGCATCCTCCCTTCCAGCAGCCCTGGTGCTGCTCTGAAGCCAAGCACACTCCCCCTTCCTGGAGGCCGCCCCGCTGGAAAACCACCACCACCCCTGAGGCTGCAGAAACCCCGGACCAAAAGCCCTCGCTCTCCCCTTTTCCTTCCCGTCGAATGGAAAGGTGGCTGCTCAGCCACAGAGCAAGCTTTGGAGCTGTAAAAGCAACTAGTGCTGCACAAAGCCACTACGGGCGGGGGCTGCTCAGGACAGCAGGCTCGGCGCAGCCAGATTGTTTTCCATATGAGCCTTTGCTCGCCCGCGGGAAACCTGACACCCCATGGGTGGCTGTGAGGAAATCACTCCATTTCAAACCATTCCCACTGGAAACCCCATGTGCATGTGAAGGCCTATTTAAGCTGCTATTAATGCCTTCCGCACAAACATGCATTACTCAGCCACCAAAACCAGATTCACTAATCGTTGCCAGCAAGTCAGAAAATGCATAATTAAAACCAAACCAGGAACCCATCACTTGCAAAACCCGTTACAACTAATTCTCCTATGACCACATTGGGTATCACGTGTTGCTTTTACTTTTATTTCACCCAGCCATCATATGAAGTAGCAGTGAATTCACCAGTAGCAAAACTGTCTATAAAATTATTCTGAGCTAGTGGATTATACTGATATATCTAGTATGGGTTGGGATTTTAAAAATAACTCTGAAGGGGGGGAAAAAATATTGGCATTAGCAGCATTTTTACTTGGTTTATTTGTACTTTGCCTCCTGTCTGTATGTTTTATGTGGGCATATTACACAAACTGCAGAAGTGCTTGCAAAATAAACTCAGGAAAGTTTTCCAAAGGTGACAGAACTAAACCAGCTTTATAGCCCATATAACAGATCGGCTCAAACAGCCTGAATTTCTTCCACTGCTTCTGCAAGCAAAAAGCCTATTTATCGTGTCCACATACTATTCTTTTCCAGATTAACTATTTACAGAAGGAAAAACAACACATTAGAGCGAAAAACTAAAACCATTCTGCAAGAGATATAACTAGAATTACTATTTGGGAATCTCCTTTCTTCTCCTGCAAGACAGAAAATTTTGGATCCTATTCCCCTGCACACTAAGGCTTTCTGCAGCTCTTGGGGAAAAAAAAAACCTTGCATACCAGAAATGAACAGCCTTTAGATCCACTTCAGAGATGTCAGTGCATATAAATAAAAATGGTTGTTGGGCTGGATTATAATGAAGCTTCATAACTCCAGGTCTGAATCCAAATATACAACATTAATTTTATGTTTGGTCTCAGGCTTCATACTTAGATAACTTGTTTTCCAATTTTCATTTGTCATCAATAAAATCATACATTCTAGATCTTTCAGCACTATTAGATGCAAATGAAATTCCCTCTAAGGTGAATAGGTACCATTTTGCATAATTTTATAAAAGATTATCAAATATTTACATGATATTGGACCAATGCTGCCAGAAAAACAGCTTTGAAAATTGTACTGAATAATGACTTTTTCAGTTCCTCTCTCACATGAAAGCACACTGCAGTATTTGAGAAATTCTGAATTTGTAGAAGACAAAGGAACTGAAATAAGCTCTACATTGATATGTATTTAATATAAGCCTCTGCAAAGCCAGCAGTTCTATAGATATGACAATGTCAGATGGTAAGCTCCAAAAATACAACACACATTTGAAGACAGCTTTACATCACTTATTGCTAGTAAAGTTTTTTTAAGTTTTCTTGATCAGTTTCATCACCATTTTCCTTAAAAATAGCTCTGCATATGCTGTTGGCAATGAAGATGCAAATTTTATACTGCAAACTACAGTTATTACACAGATGAAATATTTGAATTCTGGAGTCCAAAGAAATTCACATTCTGAGTGTGTAAGCTCTCATGGAAATACATTATCTACAGCTGGAAACAAGCACAACACCAACTGTAACAAAGCATTCTTCCAAAATGCTCTTGTAGATAGTAAGACCCACAACTGGGAATTTCAGACGCTGGAAACAATGTACTGCTGCAAAAGACTACGTGAAGTGAAGCTTTTTGTTACTTTTGGTATTAGAGTGGTTTGGTGCATTTCCTCATGTGTCTTAAATAAGCACATAGAAGTGGATAAAAATAAAACAACCAGCTATCAGCATTTTATAGCCGTTGGTAACGTTACTAATGGCAGCCTGCAAAATGCAAGGGCCATCAAAAGATAAGCACATCTGTCAATGGCAGAAAAAGGATAATCAGCACAGCAGTCTGTGACACTGGAAACTGGTTTTAGGCATGGGCTCTGAACTGCACACCCTACAAATCCAGGCTTAAGAGCCTCATCATTTAGCAAGGCAAAGCAGAGATTATAAAACTAATACCAGAATTTTACATCTAAAACCTTATTACTGCAAAGAATTAGCTAGAACTCCCCTACTTTTATCAAATATAAATCCAGAAGCAACTGGATGTTAAGATACTGCAAATCAACCAGCAAAATCAATGAAACCAGAACTAGGTAAGGAGAAAAAAAGTTACTCCATTTCTACTTGAAATAAAAATACCTGAGCAACTTGGAGATGATCTTACACAAACCTCTAAAGTTTAATTTCAGAAAAGATGAAAGGCTTTCAGACTTTATTGTGTGAAACAACATTAAATACATATACAATAAAGAATTTGCTTCGCACTTGAGATGATGTGCAAAATATACAAGAAAACTGCCACGCTAAACAAAACTTGATTTTGGAATGCAAACTAAAGAAAGAGGAAAGTTTTTTTCTTTCTCTAGAAGAAAAATGGAAAAATAAAGAGCAGCAAGAACCTTAAGACTAAATGAATGAAGTTGTTTATACTAGGAGCATACATACATCTTATGTGACTCACAACAGCAAGTAACGACAACAAAAAGATAAAAAGAATAGTGTTGCCTTGTGTGACTCAGATGAAAAGAGTACAGAGGTCAATAGGTGGTTACAGCAAGTCAATACATCCTGTTTTCACTCAAGACATGCAGCTTCAGGCAGGAACACAAAAAATCCAGCAGTTCAAAAGCACTGTGCTATTTTCACCTGCCTTGAAAAATATATGGTGTTAATGTGATCTGACCAGGAGGGGGAGATGCCCTCTCTCTTCCTACAGCAGGTCAGCATTTACAATGCAGAGTTAACATACTGCTCCTGCAAGGTCAGTCCTGCACTGAGGCTTATTATCAACTGAACCCAACACAAAGGTTTCAATTAAGCAGAGACTCACTGATAACCTCTGCCAGAAGTCAAATCACTCAAGCAACATAGTACCCCAAGGACTAGCATTTCATCAGCACCAATGGACAATCGAATTCTTACGACAAAGAGCTACAAGTAGCAAGATAAGACAAAAGTAACATAAATAGGATTGGCAAAATTACCAGTTAGGTATCTATTACAGTGGTGATTGCAATGCAGATCACTAATTACATGCAAGTTCCTAGAGGTTAAAACAAGGCACTGCAACAATTGGATTTGTCTTTGGTTTTTTTTTTCTCTATGACTGAAGGTATTGGTTTGCCTTGGAAGGTATTTTTACAAGGCTCAACCCGTCACATTCAGTGGTCTTCCCTGTGCTGTATCTGCCCATTCAGTGACAGAGTTCTGCATTAGGTAAGCAGAGATAGACTGTGGCCTTCCTCAAACAAATGAGACAAGACTTTAAATCTCAAGAATAAAATTTGGTAGAATGCCAGAGGTAGTCTTGATGACAGGCTTTCTATACTGCCATGAAAGATTAGTAGAGGACTGGGTGGTTTGGTGGTGGGCTTTTTTTGTCCTTTTATTTTTAACCTGTTTGGACAACACATGGCTTCAGCTTTATGGATCAACTATGATTTTGTAACAGTTTAAACTTAAATATAAACTGTTGTGGTTTTTGAACTTCCCAGAAGAACCCAGCCCTAAAAGCAGAATATTTCAAATATACTCAAAACACACAAAAAAAGAAGGAAATATCTCATACTTGGAGTATACCTAAAAGAAATTGGATATCAAAGGGAAGTCTGTAAGAAAAGTACCACCATGGCATCTATTTCATGCATAGGGCATTATGAAATTTACTGAACAAGAGACCAAGATTTAAATTCCACTTATGGGACTGGCCAGAATATGAAGATTTTAATCCTGACCCTAAACAACAGAATGAAGGAGGCAGCAGAGAATATGGATGCAATCTGGCTTTCATGCCAGGCAGGAATTTCATCCTAGAGTGTTACTTTCTAGTTAGTACTGGTGACTAAATAAAATGTTCCTATTTATCAGCAGTCTATAAAGACTTCACTTGGGAAGCCTCCTTCTAAAACTGTCAGTTGCCTTTCCTCCTCGTTCCCCTTCTTCAGGTATAAGGTACTGGTGCTTCCTTGCAATAATCACATTGGAAATCAGAAAGCGTCAGGGCACCTCATGGTCTGTCTTGAATAGCATTTTTAACACTGTTCTCTTTGCACAGAAATGAAATAAACACATTATCTTAGATGCACTTATTAGCATTTTTATTTAAAAGGGTAAAACTGAAGAGAGGGTGACTGTCTAGTGGTGATATAACATGACAGAGTGCCAGAGCAACATATCCAAAAAAAAAGATTCTACAAGCTGCATTATCCCACACCCAGGGTAAATAGCCAGTTTCCCAAGTTTGAGAAATGGGACATTCAGTATTTTGGCTCAACTTGAAAAATGTTTTCCTTAAAAATTTTCTTTACTCCAATGAAAACAGTTCTATAGCTTTCTGACATCTTAGCACAATAAAAGCCTCATTAAATCCATGCATATCTTTAAAAGCATTTTCTACAAGAAGGGTGAACTTATATATTTATTACTTA
The DNA here is from genome assembly GCA_013400735.1 of Pomatostomus ruficeps. Classification (NCBI taxonomy): domain Eukaryota; kingdom Metazoa; phylum Chordata; class Aves; order Passeriformes; family Timaliidae; genus Pomatostomus; species Pomatostomus ruficeps. Next base: position 25,618 of record VYZT01034716.1, on the reverse strand, counting down.
GTAAAGGGTACCCATCTTTAGAGATACTAAAACTGATCAATTAAAAGACAATTTAATTTAGTAGTTTTTAGACAACTACTCAATCCAAGTAGTGGAAAGATCACAAAAATATATTTTAATTTCAGAGTTTATAATAAATAATTGATAGAACATCTTAAATTCTACACCACTAACTCAGTATCTATGGATTAAAATCTCATTCAAATAATGTATTGCATTTTCCTCTTACTTTGCTTCTTAGCAATAGCATTGTTAACATGAATTCAGTGCCATTTCAGTTATCCTGTGTAATTTATCATTTTGCCACACTCCAAGGTTAAGTACCTTCTGACTCCATCTGCCCATACATTATGCTCTAACTTGTCTTGTATTCTCAGTTAACTAAGTGGCATTATCTTGCAGGAAGGAGAAGTATTACCTGGATCTAGTTGATTTTGGGGTTTTATGGTCTTTTTGAAAGCTACTGGGAATGGGACTCTCTCTCCAATGAAAACTCTTTTCTCAGACACAAAAATATGCTTCAGCTCTAAACTTTTCAACAATCAACTTCTCTGTGTTTGAATATTGACTAGGCATTTTAAAAGAGTTAAAAGAAATGCAAATGGTAAGATTTCAAGTAACTTTTTGTGTATGAAGTGAGTATCCTTAAAACATTTACCAAGAAATGTGCCTCTGTATCAATTTTAACATCGCACAAGACAAAAGCAATAAGAAAATTACTCTTGGGAGTATAGCAAATGGCCATCTACTAAGAGGTTCTATCAAACCACACAAGGTCTATTTCCTAATCAAGCAAGAAATACTGAAGTATACCATTGCAATTTACCAAAAAGGTGAAGGTTTTGTTTGTTTTCAAAGTTCACTAAAAAAGATCAATGACCCTGGACTACAGGGATGTTCCACTAACATTTATTTTAAATCTTTTCATGCTGTGGAAACTGCATCAAAGCAGCAACCCACAGTGCTTCACCACCAAACTGAGCTTTTGCTCTGAGCGGAGAAAGAAGAGTATCTGGTAGGGGGCTTACTTTAAAGGCCTTATGACTGATACCATAGGAAAACCTGTCTTCGTCTAGATTAATTTCAAACCATGGAATTAAACCTTAAAAACTGGTTTTAAGATTAGGGTCTAAGTGTTGTAGTGCAGAAAGAGTATTCATTCTTCTCATTAAGTGCATAATGATCCTTCAGCTCTGGAGTTAGATAAATTAAATGAATAAATTCTATTCCTGTATTTCCACTGAACATATAAAGAGAACAAGTTAGTTTGGTTTTTTGGAGGTTTTTTTAACTGAACAAGTTAGTACTTATTAAATCAGTAGGTGTTAGAGGTAACATAAAAAGCCCTAAAAGTCTAAATTCTGATCAGGGATTACAAATATTCAATGCTGTTAAGAGACGAAATGATCCTATTTCACAGCCAACACAACTGGAAGGAATCATAGTCACATTCATTGTCTAGAACTCAAGCACATGGAAGAAACACATGAGAGATACCCGTGTGCAGGAGTGACAGTTCTGCGATTCATATATTTGTATAGGCACATGCAATCAGAAATTAATTAATACTACTTTAATCAGTGAGGCAAAATAGAAAAATTGCAATGCAACACCACGAGTTAAAGAATAAACGTAAAGTACAAATTGCAGAGATTCTTTTAAAAACACCTTTGTTTCTGACTGAAAAAAAGTTTCCAAGACAGCTAGAAAGCACTACAAAAAGAGGGGACAAACCTCCTCTGAAGACCTTTAGAATTTAAGAACAGTAAATAAAAGACTTGACTTATCAGAAGGCATCAAGGAAGCCAATCGCTGTACATTTTCTGGCTGAATTTTATTAATTTGATTAACATTAAAGCTTCCAACAACCATTATCTAAGGACTTCCGAGGGAATACCATGTGTTCATAAGTACCAGGATGGTTGAGAGCAGTTTTTCATGTAATGCTGCTGATCTTTCTGGCATGTCTCACAGCAAGAAGTGTTCTCCACTGCAATGCCTGAATAATTGGCCTACAGTCTTTGCTTCAGACAGATTGTTTTGGTTTCTTACCTCCCTCCTTTATTTTTCCCCAAATTCAGTCTGTGAAATTATTCCTAGCATTTACCAGTGTAAGAAATTCATGTAAAGTCTCAGTAAGTAGTACACACTTAGATGTACCTTCCAAAACCACACCATTACTGCTTCTATCTTGTTTAATTTAAGGTAGTTATACATGATTGTTAGCAGCAAATTTGTGTTTGCTCATTTAAGTGTCAAACTAGCAAAAAAAGATTTAAAAAACCCCCTTTCCTGTTTACTTATGTACTGTCCCGTGTAAAGGCACGAGGTAAGTAAACTTCAGAAAACAGGGTGCTCAGGGGAACAGACACTGTGCAGACAGGAGGCTCTCCCCACACTCACACAGAGAGATTCGGTGCTTGCTGCTGGATTTCCCAGTGCTAATGCTGTAAGCACGCTTTTCTTTCAAAATACCCCATCTGATTTAAGTTATTAAACACTAAACTGAATTTCCACACAGAATTATTATCTTTTTGCCTTCTGTGTTGTTTTGCTAACCAAAGGTTCACATAGAGATCTTATCACTGGCCTGCTGACAAAAGTAAAGAGTATTTAAAATTGAAATTATGATAATATAATATTAATTCTTGAAATAAAATATAAGCTGCATTATCCATAACTGCAGCTTTTGCTCTGGTTTGAACAAGCAGCTTATTTAAATACAACATGCCTAAGGCTTCTCTAGCCCCACTTTATTACAGGCCACTATACAGGAAACAAATAGGTTTTCCAAATTTATTCCAACAGAGCTTTCGTTGTTTAATGTTAGTCAGAAGCTCCATTTCCATAGAATTATGGAATGCTTTTGTTCTCATTTAACTCTCATTCAAAGTCAAGGACTCCACCTACTTTTGAGAAGCGCCCAAGTTTGTGCTAGAGGAAGGAAGTTGAAGATTTGCACACAACAGCCTAGAATGAAGGTTAGAGTCAGCATCACAAGGACACAAGAGCACATGATCACCTTGCGGCATTTGGAACTCAATGATTCTTGGCTTTTCATTAGGTAGTAACTTCTTTAAAGGAGGTTTTGAGTTTGGGGTGGTTTTTTTGTTGTTTTTTATTTTGCTTCACAAAAAAAATGACTAGCACTAAAAAAGTCTGGTCAGCATACAGGAAAATTTGAAGAAATTAATTTTTAAAAATCCACTGCTTTCCATTCATTCATATTGTTTTTTCAAAAAATTGTAACACTGAAAATTCTGAAAATTTAGAGAAAGATTAGCAATTCCTGAGGATTCAGATAAAAACTGTTTAACTCTAGGCATGAGAGACAAAAAGTACACCTGCCACTCATACTGTTGAAGAAACGTAACAATTGATTATATGTGTACTAGCACTTCATCCATCTTGCATCCATGTAGGACCAAATTCTGTGGGCCTTTCTGCATGCTTGAAGTCCCAACAAGGGGAGAAGGAGGAGAGGAAGCACATACAATAAAACATAACGGAACAAGAATTTCTAATAAGTTGTGAGGGTGGGAGAACCCAAGGCATAATTACGTCTGTGTGGAATAAATAATTACTAAACTGGACTTTCTACAGAGGACCAGAGCAGAAGAGTCAGATTAAGTGCCCTAGTAAGGCATGGCAGGTGAGCACACTCATTTTAAACACACTGACTCCAACAGCTGTGAAGGGCAGAGGCACTGGCCCCTTGCATTCTCCCCACCTGTGGAACACAGTGGGATGAGTGCTAAGAACTGAACAGTCCAGAGCAATATCTATTCCCAGAACAGGTCCCTTCTGCTGCTACATTTTCCATGCAAGAAGTTTGTGCCTAGTCAGCCATTTAGTGATAATGTGAAAAAGGTTCAGCACAGCAAAGGGTAACTCACTGTAAAAGATGCAAAATGAAGAAACACAGAAAGGAGAAAATAATAAAAAATAAATTTAAAAAATAAATAAGGTAAAATAAAATAAAAAAAACTTGAAAGCACACCCAAAACCTATTCAGCTGGAAAGACTTGTGTCTTCGGTACATTTAGTAAAATCAAGCTATAAAAATTTCAGGGCAGAAAGGCACAGGCAAATGTGCAAGCTGCATCTCTCTAAAACCCTTCTCCATTACATTTTGCTTGTCTTGCAAAAACACTCCGTTAAAATGTGACTTGTTCAACATATTGAGCTATATTACTATTCTAGACCTACTTTAAGAAGAAGAGTAGCAAAATAGCCCTCAAATTGACTGTATACTACTGCAAGATAAAACTTATGCCCTTTCACTCTTAGCCATTGTTTCCCTGAATTGCAAACAAGGGATATTCTGAGCCTGGAATGGGTTCTTCAGGTCACTGGCATTTCCCATTGGTACTGTCACTGCAGACCAACCCTAAATTACCCCGAGACTTCTCAATAACTACCAAGGAATAAAAAGTATCCACATGTTTGTGCATACATGGTTTCTCTTCCCTCTGTGCTTTTCATCCATGCATCCATACTTAAGAGGATATGCAAGGAGCAAGCAGATTTGTAACAGAGCAGATTTGTTAAAAAACAACATTGGATCATCTGTCAAGGATGTCAAGTACTTGCAGCAGCCCTTGAGACTGTGGAACCTTAAAGGCAATATGCTTCTCAGCAAAGCCTAGTGTTTATCCAACTAAAGCTAAAGCAAACATGAGTGAAAGCTTGCCTGCAAGGAAATGAAGCCCATCAAAGAATAATACTCTATAGCTCCAAAAAGTCACTGTAAATGACAAATGCTTCTTTCTATTGTGTCAGATACTTTCAAAAACAAAGAATCCTCAACTGTTATTATTGCAACTTAACACCTGCTAAAGGAATCTCTCAACTGTAGCAACCTTGTGCATTTTCCTCCAGTACTTGATAAAAGCCATATTTTCTGATCTCACATCTCCTTTGAGAAGGGAGCATTGTTATGTCTTTCGCCACCCCAGGTTAAGGAACATATGAATTTGAAATTGAATGAAGTAGTTCTGAGCTCCTATTGGGGCCCAACTGAAATCATGACAACACGGGATAGTTCAAACCCTGCTACACAGAAAAAGTAGCTAGCACCATGGTCAGTCATTTTTAAATATAACTTGAAGTAGTGCCTAGTCGTGCTGTCAGACATGGTCACAAATACTCTTTTATTCTGAGCTACACTATATGCTGACATTTGGTGAACTGTAATTTTCATGTACAACATTCATGAAATTAAATATACAACAGCTTCCTCAGTAACAGTGAAACTTTTAAGACAGCCCTTCTGCCTATAATGTTTAAAATGTACATCAGACTTCTAAAGAAAAAAACAGTGGTGGAAATACAAAAACCAGGCATTTCTCAGAAGGGGGACTCAGAAGGGATAAGGAATTTAAAATGCTTAATACATGTGCAGAGATGGAGCTATCTTACAGAAGACCTGGAAATAACAAAAGACAGTCACAAGTAGTGAATTTTTAAAGTTAGTTTTCTCTCTGTGACTGTTTACTGCCTGTCTAGAACAGCAGAGAGGAGAGCAGCACTAGCAATTTGGCCTAAGGTCTTCAGGGAAAGAGGCTCTGCCCTACTTTAACAATAGCAGTTGCTGAGGCAAATTAGGTCTCTGACAGGGATAAAATGAAGTTCCACTGTAAGCACAAAAAAGCTCCCATTGATTTTGGCCTCGTTCAGCTGATGTAAATAATCAAGTAACCATAAATTTGGCAAGGAATAATTGCTGCTTTGTCCATTACAC
>VYZT01034716.1:0-19858 GCA_013400735.1 Pomatostomus ruficeps | reverse complement strand
TGTCCATTACACAGTGTACTTGAAAAGGCATTTAAAATCACCTTGACTAGACGGAAAAGGAGAAAGGAAAACTGAGCTTGGACAGTTCTTCATCAAGCTCTACTCTACAATGTCACCTGAAACAACACAATCATCTTTCAGTGAAAGTGTAGAAAGTGGTCTAAAAGGTAGGTTTGAAATTCCATGCTCTGACAGGGTCAATGGCCTCTTAATTCTGCCAAAAAAGGAATTCATGAAGTTTCATTTAACCTGCAGACAAACTCATTTGAAGGTGATCTGTGAGCAGTGGACCTAGTGATGCATGGCTTCCAATAAATTTTTCTCCAGTTAAACTTCCACATAGCTTCCCTTAGTCTTAATGCAAGTTCAGCTCATGTTCTTGCTGCCTCGACACAAGACTGATTTTCTTTTACTTCTTGATCTGTATGCACAGGACTTTTTCCAGCAGTCATCTCTGCTTCAGCCGGTACTTCAGTTACATTACAGTGTCCCAACAGGACTCTTCTTTATGGAGACACAGTTGTTAAATGCTAAGACAGCAAACACCTTTCTCCCAAGTGATATGCCACAGGCATCCCCCAAGACTAAAAGTACTTGCTAGTCCATTTGAGCTAGGATCCATGCCTGGGTGCTGTAGAACATAAATACATCTTCTCTGGACAGAGACTTTTACTACCATCACACAAAAATTATTTTGGCTTCAGAAGCTGCTATGAAATTCTTCCAGCTTTGGAAAAGTTGACAGAGTGGCCTTGCACAAAGTGTGGGTGTTACCTTCCTATGTCATGTAAGCAAGAATCAGGAAGGCATACCCCAAATAAAGGGAGTATAATGATTACCTTTGTTATTTCAGGCACCTACAGACTTGCAATCACCTTTTCAACAAAATCTGGTACCTCCAAGTTTTATACAATGATAAACTCATATTTAACTTACTTAAAACAGTTGCTGCAAAAATAGTTGGAAATTGACACTTGTATTTCCTGAGTCTAAGTATGGGGATTCTTAGCAAACCCACATGAGTCATTGCATCATAAAGGGGCTACATTTACTAAATAAAAATCATTACACCCCCCACATCCCCCCACCTTATTTCTTTTTTTTCAAGTAATTGTTTTGGTCATCTCAATAGAAGTTTATAACTTTTTCTTTCCTAAGTATATCATTTTTCTAGTGAAAGAAATGGCAAGACATGTACATCTAGAATTAGTCTGGACTTGTTCTTTATTAATATAATAGTATTAGTGAAGCTTCTGAAAGGAATGAAGGGACAACCAGAAAAAAAAAGGACCATCTTTATTTAATGAAGCACGTTTAGGAATGTTAGGTGACTTCAGAGAATTTTATGTCCACTTTAGCTGTTGCCTAAGTATCTCTCAAAAGAACGAAAAAAGTGCAGAAAAGCTGTACTGATCTCAGAAGAGCCCAAGTAGTAATAATAAAAAAAAGCACTTCAAGTAGTCAGGAAAAGAAAAACAGTGTTTATACCAGCCTTTATGTTGGAAAGCAATAATGCCTGAAAAACACATACCATAGCATCTGTGGATGGAAGAATTACTATTAATTGCTATTTTTATTAAGCAAGGAGATTAGGGAATAATATGCCCATGAAGGCTCAGGTACCCCATTTAGGCTTATTTGCAATGTTTTCAGTATGTCTGAAGAGGCTGCTATTACGGTAGAACACTTAGAAAAGAAAGCAAAATTAGTCCAAAAGATTTTTGTAATATCAAGAACAAAGGAAGAGACCAGCAAAACCTAACAAAACTCAATGTAATTAATTAAATTTTTTATATTTCAACAATGATGTTCTTAAAAAAAACCCCATGAAACAAAAACTTAGTACCCTGATCCCTAGATAATGGAAGATTTTAAAGAGTTTTTAGCTATTTCCTCTTGCTTTTAATTTACATTTTGATACTTCTGCAAGTATTGCATGACGTTGCACTGACTGTTAATTTGCTAAAAGTCAATACCCACTGAAGGCACATGACCCTTTTGACTGTTGCTTCCTTTTTTTCCAGGACAGAAAAGATAGTTATGCTGATAGGCACCTGTTCTGCAACAATAAAAATAAAGCATCCAAACATCACACCCATGCTGCATAAACCTCAGTCAGTGTTTCTCATGTTACCATCTGCTGATGTTCTGAATGCCTAGATAAGCACCTGGCCTTGTTTAAAACACCATTAAGATTTATTCTTTTTTAATTTTTATATTTAATGGCTCTCAAAATACCCACTTTCAAAAAACTCCATGGTAATAACAGGAACACCAAAAGAAAATCCTTCAAAAATGTACAAAAAACTTGCAAAATTGGTACTGCTTTCTAAATGAAAGCCCATGCAGACTAAGGTATGAAGATGATTAGAAACACCAAAAATTTGCTTACGCTATTCATAATCTTCAACAGATTTCCCTAAAATATAGTCTGCAGCATAGCAACTTGCAACTGAGACACTGTAAACTGATGACTAAAAGCAAGGTACATTGAACACCCCCCCCACCCCCTAAAAAAAGCAAATTTGTGGGTTTAGGGTATCAAAGATGAGTACAGAACACAAGAACTGGAAATGCAGATCAGACCCAGCATCAGTTAGAAAATAAAGCACCAAAACTGAGCTGGCAGACCTTCGGCCCATACACAAAATCATCGTGTTGATAGCATCTATCCCCACAACAAGAACGACCAAACAACCTCTGCTGGGCATCATCCACGGGCCAACTTGGCTGACCGACTTTCAGTATTTCAAACTGGAAAGCTAATTCTTGTTGACAAGTACATCAATCCAGCAAATATCTGCAGTGAATCAAAGGCAGAAACCAATTACAATATTATTTGACATGTGACTAGCACAAGTTCTGAGGATTCATTTATATGCAATATACTTGAATATGCAAAATATCAAGTAATTATTACTATTTTTAAGAAACACACTTTCAATCTATTGTAACAACATACAGATTCTGAAGAGGATTAAAGGGATAGCTCTTACAAAGTCCTTTATATATTTCAAATGCTACATCTCAAAAACTTATTTGAGGTTAAATTACAATCTTGTTTATGCAAAATCCTTTCAATTACCCCTGAGACTTTGTCAGTACTGTTTTCATTACTCATGTCTGCTTAAAGGTACCTTATTTTAGCTGACACTAATTCTGCTGATAATTAACAGCCTAACCGGATCAATCTTACCTTAACTATTTTTAAAGTATTTTAAATTATTATACATAGTTCAATTAAACTTACTTAAAAATTGTAAGTGAAAATAGCGCAGTTTTCCAGACAGATAATGAAAAAAATTGTAATATCATTTTGCTGCAGGAGCTAAGGATTGAACTTTTAACTTTTAAAACTACTGTGTCCCTAAGAAGTACTTATGCTCCTCTGGAAAAAAATGAAATAATTGAATATATGATGCAAAAACTGTGATCAACTGTACCATACCTGTATTCTACTACTCTAAAAAGAAGTAAGATATCATTTAAGGCACACTAGCAATCAAAGAAAAGTGGCATGTACTGACACGGAGCAGCAGTAGCGGCTGATACAAGTGGTCACTGAAATGTATACTTGGCATTATGAGAATCTCTCTGAATATCTCCAGATTATTTGCTTCTGTTTTAAAATACAGGTAATTATTACTACATTTGGGCACATTATAGTCACAATAGATCTTTCTTGGTCCTATTGAAATGTAATTACACTTGCAGCGAAGATGCATTTGAATACATAATTCTGAATTGCTGTGAGTTGCATGATACTTTACTGCATTAACCTCAAACATAGAGGACACTCCTAATCTACACAGGCTACACAATTGTGACATCCAAAACTTTAAAACTGTGTTGGAGTTAGTAATGCCAAATAGGTGTGAGGTTTTTTGTAACCTACAGCACCTCGATACCACTTTCATCATTTTATACTTGTTTAGAATTACCACGGAGTTGAGTTATGGTCTTATACCAATACAGAAGCAGTAATCTCCAGAACTGCTGTTGAACCTACAGTTCAGGTCAGTAAGGGTTGTTTGTTGAATTTTTTTTCATATATTTAAACTGGGAAAGGAGTCTTCCCTTCTTCACAGTCTCTTTTATTTAACAACTGCTTTTTGATTTTTGGCAAATGTAGCACTTGCATCTGCATATACTAAGGTTTCATAATAAATGAAAGGAAGAAATGAAAGATTACAAATTGTGCCTTCTAAATTACTTGTAGCAGGCTTCACAAAGCTCTCTCTCCCCATAGCATAGCATAGTTATTTTCAGAAACTCACAGACTTAATAAATCACATGGGGTACCTGCACCTATTTGGCTCATGCCAGTGACATGCTGAATACTAGAAGACTGCAACTTTTTAATAGAAGCTTCCCATTTGCTCTTATTCAGAAAAAAATGTACTTGAAAATCCATATAATTTAAAGTATACATTTGGAATGCTAAAACCAACCCAAATTAAAGTATATTATTCTTATTAAGCTCCTTTTTTCCTCCAAGTGTCACCACACTCATGTTACATGCCCTTATCTGTGCATTTGGATCAAATCAACCTGTTTTGGATCAAGTTTTAACTATACCTTATAAAAAAGTTTAAATTTTCTGAGATATGCAAAATTTTCCTTTCAACACTTTAATTGTCAAAACATACCAAATCCAATCCCATTCACGTAATCTTATAGGAACGTCTTGTCTGAAGTAGCCACCAAATTCCATCATTTCTAACAGAGGAGGAAGGACAAAGGCTGACTCATGCTATCAGAAAGCACAGATGATGGGTGAATCCCAGCAGAGATGGAAAAAATGCTCTTTTTACAGTGATTACTTAGAGCAGCCTCCAGTAAACATTCCCCTCTGAGAAAACAGAGGCTGCCAGACACACTGGAAGAAGGAAGTTCTCACCGGAAATCTCTGTAGAAATTCTCTAGAGTGAAGAATGACTGCAATAGTATAAGAAACATTAAACCCAATTTTAAAAAATTCTTTCAAATACAGTAAGCACGACTATAGTTAAGTAACTGTATTAGTCTATCAAAATTATTTGGAATTAAATTTTTTAAAAAGCCATGCCAGACGCTATATTTGACTTGCTTTTCAAATATTTGTTTCCCAACTTGAACACATGGGCTTTCAAAGCTCTGAAACAACATAAAAATGTGTATTTTAGGGAGAAGAAATTTTATAGCTATTTTAAGGAAAAAGCTCTATTTGAGATCCACTCTAGTATGCAAACAGTAACGTTATTGCAAATGTACTTACTAGAAGTGGTTTCGTTTTACGGGAGTTTTTAAGGTACTGTAATTTTTCCTGCAGTCTTTCATTTATCAGTTACTTTTTGGAAGTGAATACTGAAAAATATTCCATCTCTAAAACATATTACAATTGAAAAAGCAAGAAAATATTTATACAAACTGCAAGATGTTATCTCATCTCCTCCAGCAATGGGCAAATTTTTGGTCTTTTTATAATAGCAAAGATAATGTAGGCCATGCAGCACATAAAATCTGAGTTTAATTTGAGGATGAAGCAAGTGAGAGAAAGTTCAGGAAGTGTGCTCTTCTGACAACAGAATGGATATTGACAGAAGGGCACAGAGATTACTAAATAGCATATGCAAATTAGTGCACTTAAGGTCTGAATTACTAATGAAATGAGAAACATCTGTCTCTTTTACCAGCTTCTGCTTAAGCTTTTTCAAAGTCTCAATTGCCCCCCATAATTATGTGCAGTGTCCACCAAGCAGAGTTTTCTTGGCTGTCCTTTTCCTTGCTCACCCACAGTGATGATCCTTCAAGACAGACTCTGCAGAACTTTGGGAATGTTACTGACCTCAGACTGGAATACAAATGCCTCTTTAAAAACTAATGATGTAAGGCATGGTTGGATTGAAACTGGGAAGACTCCACTGAACACACCTACCGCGATCCCTTGCAATGCCATCTGGCAAGTGTGGGCTAAGGGAGCAGCTAAAAGCTTCACCATTTAAGAGCTGCTGGGAGCAAGACAATGGAGATGGAGATCAATTAATAGGAAGCAAAGATGCAGCTGAGTTCATGCCAAGGGCCTGCGATCACTAAAAGAAAAACTATTTCTGGAGAATCTTGTTCCACTTATATCCAGAAAAAGCAGTGTGATCTGATATTTAAGGAGCAGCTACAATGGGAAAGGAAGTTTACTAGATGGCAGGAGCCCAAGGCCTCAGCCAACAGCTCCAGTTGGAAATTCAGGGAGGCAATCCTGAAGCACTGAAACAAGGAGAAGGAATTACCCATGTAACAAAGTAACCACCTTTTCAAAGTAGTTTTAGACAAGGAAGGTTACTCCTCCAATCACAGTATGACAAACATATTTGGCTACTCTTTTGATTGCCGCACATTTGAGATGAACAGCAGACTTAGAAATCTCTTACTTAGACATAGAAATCTCTTTCTCACCACTACATGCTACAAGAAAAGTACTGGCATGAAAACTGGGCTACATGGGGCACTGACATCTCAAGGACCTGTGTGTAACAGGTAGAGAGGAAATCATCCCTTCTCATGTATCGACAAGCTATTTCCTGAAGTACCAGTTGTACACTGCAACAAAAGACAGAAAGGAGCAAAACCGAAATAATACAAAAGAAAGATGCTAAAAACAATGAAGCAGTAGAAACAGCTAGCATACTGCTTTATGGATTAAAGACAAAGGGCAAAGAAGGAAAAAAGAGAAAAAGCAAGAAGTAGTGGAGGAGGTCGTTTTTTTTATTAGTTTCTACTGGGTTAAGATTAAAAAAAAGGCAAGCCTTTACAAAATGCTGCACTGCAGAGCATTATCAAACAAATCATTCTGCTGCTGGAGGTTATAAAAATTAATTATAAAAATGATTGAAGACACAAAGAAAAAAATATATTCCTGCTCCAGTATGTGTTTTTACTGCACTTATTACCGAAAAATTTTGCTACATAACCTGGCAAGAAGCAGTGAATTTACCTATGCCATAAGCCTACTGTCAAATCAACTATCATAGACCAGCATTTGTAAGAAATGGATGAATTTACAACAGATCTACAAAGGTGATTCACTGCAGAAAGACAAGCTCACGTATCAGGTAATTTCTATACTCTGCACATGTTAGCTGCTTGCTGAAATAAGCACTTTCATCAAAAGTCAAAACTGCGCAAAGCACCATCACACTAAAACAGCTGTGGGTTTTGTGTCAGGAGGAGCAATGGTAATTACGGCAGCTTAAAAAAACCCCTCCCTCATTATTTTGAACATGATCAAACTTCATGTGCCCAGAGCTGAACTCTGTTTTGGCCTCTTCCTTTCCACCAACACTTCAGTACTTTCATGCCAGGGGCACTGTCAGCTTAGGAACACACCCATCCCACTCCAGACGACCTTTCCTTCCCTTCTGCTGCCCTCAGTAAAGGCTAGAGAAGAGCAGCAAAGTTAGTATTTGCTAGGAGTTGAATGATTTGAGTGATCACTATTGAGTGATTTCTATAGTGAAAAGGTTGCCAACAATCAAAGCATAACTGTTAAGAGTGAATATTTTGCATTCCTATATAACATTGAGGGAAGTTACAAGTAGTTAGTCATCTAAGAGAGAAAAACATTACTGCTAACATGAGATGCAGAGGGGAGGAACAAGCATCTGCAAAGGCAGCCCAGACAGTCTTACCAGGGATCAAGCAAAGTCAAGAGCCAGAGCAAAATACAACACTTGCAAAACAAAGTTGGCACTGCAGATGAGAAGGTAAAAAAAGAACATTCTGAATGCTCCTAATGCATTTAAAATAAATCTGCAAGAAGTGAAGAGAAACAATTGTTCCTTGTCACTGAGGAAATGCCACGCATGAGCTTATGAATACTATTAAAAAGAAAAGACTTGGTTTAGAACATAAAATACAGTCTTCACAACCAGTGATAAAAAAACCCTTCTCTGCTTTAGAAGATTATTCCACCGAATAAGCATTGTTAGAAACATGATCATATCTTCTGAAGCTAATAAGCTACTTACAATGTACCATCCCCAAAACTCACCTTCCAGATGTGAGCATGCAGCTAAATCAACAAAATATTTTAACTGTTCATTTTTTTGTCCATTTATAAAATATATGCTCTATGGATTAAATATAAAGTTTCATATTTTTGCTGCTTCTCCTACAACTTTCTATAAAAAAAAATCTCTTATATTTTACATAATTACATATATATCAATGAGGGCTTGACACTAGTATATTATTACAGCCACACATTTTGCTTATGAAATCCACTGAATCCATGGAATTCCCGGAAGGCCAATATGAGGCTTGCAAATTTGAAACGCTGTCCTCAGTGTATCCATCATCATGTATCTGATGTTTCCTGAGCAATGCACTATTTATTCAGTAGTTGTCGACTTCACAGAAGAGTATTTAATGCTATTTAGCATCATATCATTGTCTGTTCACTTAGTTTCTTACTCCTTCTCAATATTTAGTTCTGACTTGCTCTCCATCAGCGTGGTTCCCACAATAAACTCCCTAGTACATTCATGCTACCGTAAAGTTCAGCAATCCAGCAGACTCCTGAACCTCCAGCTTAGAGGGAAAGTCTTTCCATCTTCTTAGATGATCATTTGATCAACACTACAGGCTCAGGCACTATGCTTGGTTTTCTCTTCCAGTAGTGCCATCAGTGCCAGACAGGTGTCTGTGGCATTTTGTACGTTTTAAAAATGTTAGTTTAGCAGGGGAGAGGCTGAAAAAATGCATCCATTACATCAGAGACATGTCGTGACCTCAAACAGAAGCTACAGTTTCAATAATTACTATTTTTTAATCTTCTCTTTCCTTCTTAAAATTTAAAAATAATTTATGCATATCATGCAAATAGAAGAACACCTCACATGGATCTGAACTGGTCAACACATTTTTTTCTGAACTATTAAACACACCTGTCTAGTAAGCACTGCCTAATTCTTTTCTCCAGAAAATAATTTCACTATAGTGAATTCTCAAAAAGGAAGCTGCAGAAACTTCAGGATAAACTACACATTTGCTCTTATTTTTGTTCAAGCTTTCTCTGTGAGCATTCAATATCTTCTAATAGTTGGTTGCCACCTAAAGAAAAGGTTGTTTTCACCCATGGGATGGTCTTGAATCTGATTCCATTACTACAGAGACTTATTCCACTCTTCTGAAGTGAGATTTGCTTTGTACTATATATTACACAGAAACAAAAAGAAGAAATGAATCTACAGATCATACATTTTTTAAAGTGTGATGGGTTATTGGTTCACCCACAAGCAACAAACAGCCTTAGAGACGAGTAAATTAGTATTTCAGCCACATATCTTTTGTCTCCTTCAGGACATAAAATTCACACTGCTACTGTTGCACTTTGTGTGGCAGCATTGATCATCCCACTAGAAAACTGTTGCTCTGCTGGACAGAAAAATTCTACAGGGGAGACTGGATTTCAAAATAACTCCCATTAACAGATCCAACCTTTCAGTGGTCTAAGCATCTGTCTACAAACATCTTTTCAAGCAGTACTTCAGTAAATCATATTTTAAAGGAGAGAGGAGACAGAGGGGCAGACATCTAGAGCAGTCTGTGCTACAGAGCTAATATGTCAAAACAGTAGCATAAGCTTGGGCTTTCACTCCTCATTCTCTCTTCTGAACTAGCATCTAACAATCAGTGTTTCTGAAATGCCAAACACAGACATCCCCAGGCAATGAGTATCCAAGGACATGGTAGTGAGATACGGTGGGTGGAACTGCAAAAGCTCCAATGTGAATGAACGCAATTTGTCCTTTACCTTGGCCTGGAAACAGCCCCAAGTGTCAACAGTAAGGTCCATGGTTGCATCAGGCAAGCCAGCCACCTCTGCACTCTACAGCAGGGCTTTGCTGTGACAGAACTCCCATGGGAGGAGGGCAAGCTATGGCTTCCAGAGCACTGTCTGGCCTCAGCTTCCCCCATACTACGAGCAACCACAGCACTCTGACAGCAGGGGGACTCGGTCCAGCACTCCAGCCTGGCTCTCTGAGAGGGAGGGTTCCCTCCTGTTGTAAAAACCAATGTTTAAGAGATGAAACACACATCTGCAGCTAGTATATCTCACCACTGCAAAATTGCCAAAATTCTGTGGCATTTTAAATGAGGAGGTTTTTTAAAAAGCAAATAGAGTTAGTCATTCCACTTAAAATTTCATCTCATTCATAAAACAGGAAATTTAATATCCTGAGGTGTCACAGAATGGATTTGATATCAAAGAATCAAAATACAACCACAAAAAGCCTTCCAGTCAGGCTCAAGTATGAAAGTATAGACACAATATATTTTCATGTAAATCGTCTTCATAAAAGTTAACGTCCTTATGTTATTTCACATGTGCAGTTGATTGCTCTTAGCCAAGATCCACAACTATCCCTGCACAGCCTTCATGAGCTCTGACTCTGAAGTACCATAAAGTACTGGGAATCTGACTGATATTAAGTCAAGCAGCTACATCAGCATGTGCTTGTGTTTGGTGGGGGGGAGGGTCACACATTTGTGCTTTATAGATACACACACACATATATATCTCTCACACTGCGTACACTCAAAGAATGTGTATTGTTGAGGTACAGAAAGTTATTCACTTCAGTTTTTTTAAATTTCTTTCCTCAACAAGATAATGTGTAACTACATGCTTCCTCAACACACCTAGATTTCAGTTTTTGACTCATCTTTAAGTCATAATTGCAAGAGTACTTAAATAGATCTATGGCTATTTCTTACCTTTTCAGAATTAGAAGGAAACAAGAAAGGTCTTTTAACTTTGTAGGGAAAAAAACCACAAAAATCTCATAAATCTAGGAAGACCACTTCTGGGGATAGACATTTTAAATTTGCATCCATGGACAGTAAGCCAGAGCCTTAAGTTTGATTAGATAGATAGACAGATAGACAGACAGATAGATAGATAGATATACACACACATACACCTATCAGCAAAATCTATTTGTGCATCCCTATTATTCTTGCTGATGTTTTCTGTGACTATTTTAAACACCTTTAGGCTGACATTTGATCAGAAGACTATCAATTGATCATGACTGATTAAGAGATTTAAATAGTTGTCTGAAGGATTATTTATTTATTTAAAATATACCTAATTAGACTGCATGCATTCTTTACAAACAAGCAACATCAAAATACACACACAAATCAGTCTCCAAGCAGGTGAATATGAAAACAAGTTCTCAGGTATTGGGAGTAAATTCAAACTAGTGCACCACAACAGTCTACTTTGTGGCAAGCAGCTAACTGCTGGGTAAGAGACATAGCCCAGAAATTAAGTAAGACCAGCTTTATTTTTATTGCAACTATACATAAAACTGAAGTTCAGATGGGCACTCACATGATAAGCAAAAGAGGATTATGGCTAAAAAATCACCTTCTCATCATACATAGCGATCCTTTCCCTCCATTTATCAAGAATGTTTCAGAAAAATCCAGCCTTGTGAATTTTCCTAATAATGGGCAGCAAGAGGCAGCTATTCTCATATTTCATTTAGCTTTTTGACTAGAAATAAAAGGTCAAAATGTCATCTAGTCTAAGTCATTACTTTAAAAGTAATAGCAGTATCGACAGGTCTCTCCATTCTGAAGCTCACCCTTCTCTCTACAACAGAGTTTAAAGACTTTTTTTGTTAAAGTTGCCTATATACATCCAAAGAGACAGTGACAATATAATGTACACTGGGAGAGAGAGAGGGAAAGCAGCTGGGAAAAGAAAAACCCATCATGGCAATTTTATAACTGCAGTATTTAAATCCACTGGTGGTGAACCATCACAGTGATTTCTAATTGACCTCCCTTCAATTTTTAAAAGTATCTCTGAATCAACGTTCTTGAAAATATGTGGACAAACATTCGGAAATAACACTCACTTTCTACAAGAAGGATGTTACGTAAAAATAGCAGTAGAGAGCACAGATTGAAAACTATTGTGCGAGTAATTGTCTGCTGTATCTTTATTTTGAGGCAAAATCTCCCCAAACAATTTACTTTTTGTATTCATGTAACCCATTCCAGCTGTTCTGTTTAGTTTTTGTCATTTTCCTGCTAGGAGGCATAACTTCAAGTTGCATGGAAGTTATACTAAAAAGACCAGGTCTCGTCTTTGCCAAGACAGGTCACTATTAATGCAAAACCCATGTGCAAAACCCGTAAGACTTCCCAGAAGAATTGAGTTAATGAGTGACCATGACCAATTACTAATCAGTTTGATAGAGTTTTATCAAGCAGTTTCATTTGCAGAATTACAGTAGGGACACTACTTGTAGTGTTTAGGAGAAACAACCAAATTCCACTTTCACAGAATGGCACAACCGTTCAGGGTGGAACGAGCTCAGCAGCTCAGCAAGGCTGACTGCAAAGCCAGGGTTACACTGCTGAAACCATTGTGCAGTCCAGTGTCTCCTGCCCATGCCCTACTTCTAACTTACAATTTATAGTGATTCAAAATATGAGGTGTTTTCCCATATCATTTTATATTCTGCATGTTATGCACTTTTATCAATGCATATTTAATATACCACACATTGAAAAAAAACCCTAGGTAAAAAAATTAAGGCAGCAGTTTTCATTTCTTGTCATCGTTCTCCTTGCAATACACTCTTATGAACTACTCGAGAAATACTTACAACTTTGAGATTTATGAGTATGTACTCATAAGCAATAACAAATGAAATGCTATGGAAAGCGCCACTTGAAAGATATGATCTTTTGCAAAGCAGTATCTTACAAGGAAATTAAAAGGAACATTACCAAAATATTGGCAAATCTGCACTAAGAATGCCATTCTTTTGATGACAAAGACAAGAAGAGAAATTGTCCATTTTGTGAAATGAATGTGTTGAATATGAATGTGTAAAATTTTGAGCTATACAAAATTATCTTTGCAAAAATACAGTGTAATGGCTTATTTAACTGTAAAATAGTTGCCTTGCCACTTCTGCCATTCATTTTGAAAACAACTTGTATTTGCAACAATCTAGCATTACCAATAAATTAAGAACCAGTTTGCTACACAAAAATATAATTACACTTTACTTTTGGAGAAAATAATGCACTAACCCTAAATTAAATGGAAAATCTCACTTCTACAGAAGACGACAATGCAGTATGTATACATGGGGTTTTGGCACTTAAGAAACACTTTGAATAAACCTGAAGAGGAACTATTTCACATGATGTTCTTTTACAAACTAGCTGCTAAGACAATGCCAGCAGAAACCAAAACTAGCAGCAATTGACACATCTATATTGTGAATATAATAAAAAGATTTATACTGATATAAATTTATAAAACTTTATAAATTAAAGCTTTATTGGCCCTTTAGAAACAGAATCAAGCAAAACCAGACAAGTACTCATGTAAAAAAGCTTAATTTTCTTTCCCCAGGAAATTTGTCTAAAGAAATACAAGTTTTTAAGTAGAAGTTTGTTCTTATGAAATTATCTGATCTACCTCACAAGAAAAAATGGCTGTGATGCGGCTCTAAATCATGCTAAGAATGGAAAGCCTTAGAATGAGAGCCTTCAGCACACCGAAATCTACTGAGGTATAGATGGATTTATAAAATATATATATTTACATGCATATCATAAATATAGTACCAGGAATGAGTTCCTGAATTAATTGTAAGATAAAAAAATACAAGACTGGAAGGAGTCAACTGAGGACAACATGGAGGCAACCACTGTGCCTTCAAAAGGAGCTTTCTGGGGTATTTCACTGCTATGAAAGTTCTCAGTTCTCTCAAAAATCACTGCCACGTGCAAGACAAGACCTGTGTTTAAAGTTTCTTCTCAAAAATACAAAGCTACTCCCTCCTTTTGAAACAGCAATGAAGGAGACCATCATTATTCAAGTTAAAGCCAGAGCCTATTCACTGATAGGAAAGGAGCAAGAGGGAAGGCAGCTCCCTTCATCTATTCACCACTTGTTTCTACTTAACCTCATGGAGTCCAGCAGTAGTTTCCTTCCATTGAAAACTCCAGTAATTGCAAGAACATTATAAAAAATTTACAAATATTAATTAAAATAGCAACTCAATTGATTAGAAGAGAATCCATCCAATAGCTTTTATTTCTGTTCATATAGAAGGGTTATACAGTTGAGAGGGAAAAATTAATTAACTTCAAGGTCTTTGCCAATTATTAATTTTGTATTTCAGATAAAGAAGTGAAGACATTTTTATTAAAAAATATATGGGCAGTGAGTATTTCCAATAAAATAAGTCACATAAGCCTGTTTTAATGAATTAATAGATATATTGTTTGCTATACCAGAAGACATCTTAATTTTCCTCTCATTTTCTTTAGACATTAAAAAAAAAGTCTAAATCAAATACCAGAACTGGTTTAGTAAAAAAAGTTTACAGACATGAACTCATTCCTGTCATGTAAGGAGTTTTATTTCCTTTAATTACACTGATTAATGTCACCCCCAAAAATCAGGCAATGGAGGATATAAAATACTCTATGATATGGAAAATACCCATCCTTGCATGTTACTTTCCTAGAAACATATATTTGCTGCTTTCCCTGCACAAGATTTACAACATTGTTTCATAATGCTGACACACATGCATACAATCAGCTTCCTAATGAAAATTAAAACAAACAAGCCTAAGATCCAAACTAGCCCTTGGAGAGTTTCAATTAATACACCATCCATTAGTATCTGTTCCATTACATGATGCAGACCTCTAGATTAGAGCAGCATTAATAACTGTCCACAGACTGAGACATTTACGTGACATTTGGCCTTTACCATCATATAAAAGTAAATTCAGTTTGGGAAAGATCCCAACCTCCGACTGATGATTTAAAACCCTTGGCACTTTCTACTCAGCATTATTTCCATTTAGATGCATTGAAAGTAACACAGAATTTGGTAGTTCTATAAAACTCTGCTTTTACCAACACCTACTCACAGGCAGCTAATGCTTTCTTTGCTTTCACTGGAAAATTAATGTAGTGAAACTAACATTTTAAAAATACTTTTCAAAATAACAATTGGAAGAAAGTTATACACATCCCATCCAGATGTACAATGTTTGCAAAGTATTCAAGCCAATGTGTAAAACTAAAGTTTGGAATTTGCCTGAAGAAGGCAGCACTTTCCTCATTGGTCCTGTGTACAGTCAACAATGTTACACAAAAGCCCTAGAGGGATCAAGAATCTTTTTATAATGGATGTTACAGTCTAACAGGGGTGATTAATGTCAGCTGAAGTCATTTAATAATTTGGGTTTTTTCAGTGCAAGATATGCAACTTCTTAGAGCAGTAATTAAGCATTCAACTCCTTTTTGTTGTGTCTGTGTGAGTCCTTTGAACAGTTTAAAGGACAAATCTTCACCTCACTGCCAACCAATACAGTTATCCTTCTTCCTGGACTCATAACATTAATAATCTTCTTGCTAAACACTACAAATGAACTGTGTGCTCGAGTTGTAGGTGCTTAATTCTCCAGTGGTTTCGCTTTTGGACAATGTATCCCACCAGCATCAAATACTTAATTACAGGAATTTTTGGAAGTTGCTAATAAAGTTAGACTGGGGCAGTAAGTACTTCAGGAAAACACTACTTATAACATTACTTGCAATTTTGTAATAGAGGTTTTGCAGTTTATAAAATTCACGTCTCTTCAAGGAAGTAACAGAATAGTGTATACTGAAGATCTGCATACTTAAGTTTCAAAGTAAATATGAAATCAAGCTTCTAATAAATTCCTATGTTTAATTTGATTTGACAAACTTCATGTTGATTATATATTTATTGACAAAATGTGGCCGTTACATAAACATTAGAGTATTTCATATTATCGTTTGATGCATTTCACACATTCATACTGCAGCAGAAGATGAGACGTACTTTGATTTCTCTGAGGTTAATATAACTGAATTTCATGGTTTCATAATTGGTTTCACATCAGCACAGAATCTATACCTAAAAAACATCTTATGATATACTGCCATCATAGAGGAGCTTGTCTAAAGTGACATTTCAACCATATTAAATCACTTATTTAGTCTAAAAATACTTTTCAGAATATTTGAAAATTAATACAAATCTTATTGGTGTGCAATCTCTTCTCTGTTCACAGTTCAACACTTTGACACTCTTTTTCATAACATTTCTCCCACCACTGTTCCTGAGAAAGCTGGTAGCAATGAAAGGATGTGGTTCTGCTGTAAATAACTAAGTAAATATGAGTCTAACTTGGAGTCCATGTTCACATTCAAAGTCAGAATTTGATCTTCAACAGGCGAAATAAGAGCACATCCTTTACTTGAAGCATCCATTAGAACGTCAACTTCACGTGCATTCCTTCCGTTAGAGTCTCGGCTTTCAGTCTCTTGAGGCAGATTGATAATCTTTATTCATTAATTATATTCAATTTTCGTTTGGGTTTTTTGTTTGATTGATTGAAGGACAAACAAAAAAAAAACAAACCCCAAGGCCCCTCAACAACTTGCCCTCACTAATATCCCTAATATTTTAGGTCAATTTTTTCCTGTTTACAACATTCCATACAAACAGAGGTTTATAAGGCAATTTGTCTTTTCATTCACTCAGTAACACCTCTCTATATTAATACTAGTATGATTATTTTTCTTTAACACAGAAGATGAAAATTATCTATTATAACAAAGTCATATCAGTATTTTAGTATTTTCACAGCTGCATTTAAGTCTATGTGGTGAAAAACTACCACTACCTTCTTAAAAAAAAAATCTTGTCTGATGAAACCATGATCTGCTTTCCAGGGATTTGCAGACTGGCTGTAAATATGTTTGGGCTAGAACAAGAGGATATACACTGAAAACCTGAACCAGTCACCATTTATTTCATCAATGGAAACACAATCTTTCCAGGGCAACCCAGAACAATTAAGCTCTCTTGATAATATGAATTATACTCTCCTGGAGCTTGCTCCTTTCCATTAACTACATAGGAGAGATTAGGGATTCTACACACCAGAATAATGAAATTCTAAAACAATTTTCTGATGGGAGTGGTAGGAACAAACAACCAAGCAAACTGTTAAAAAGAGTGATAATATTTCACCAAGAAGCTGTTTGAGCAAGCAGAAAGAAATCCTCTACTATACAGGATGTGTCAGTATACTTCTTATTTTCTTAGTAGCTCAAACCTCAACAAAATAGGAACAAAACTCAGGAAATATTAATATTTAAAGCAAGTTTCAGAATTTGGCAAACTTTTGTGATGCTGACTCTGACTTCAGTCCACAGTTGGGGAAATATTAAAACTGTTGCTGTGTTTCATCAAAAACCTAAACAAAACTGACTTTGTTTTCATTTACATGCAAACACCTGCCAGGGGAAAATTTCTGTTTAGATTATCTACTTAATTTGCATTATTCCTTTCCTAAGCAGTATCTTAGCCAAATAGTAAACTGCTGTCATTTAGAAAAATGAGGAGTTCGAAAATCTACATTCTCCACTCAGTGAATTGTAATGGGAAGATTATCGGAACAGTTTTTGTTCATTGAAAGTGAGTCTTGGATCTGAACCACAAAGAAAACAATAGCTAGAAAATTCCCACACTGGTAATCAGTGCTTTACTTTTCTCAAAGTCAGTAGGTATCTTACTGAAAACATGGAAGATAGGGAATGCAATTTTTGTAAGGCAGAATTATGCCTAAGAGAGCACTGGCATTTCCAGAACTGAGTCTTAAATATCCCTTCTATCAGCCACAATTTCAGTTTTGATTTCCAGGAATTCAATGGAAGAGGTTATTCTATCAGGTTGCAAATGTCAAGTACTGCTAAAGATTCAAAACCCACAAGTCAAACATAAAAGCTTAATAGTCTTGTTTCAAGGGCTTTTAGGATGTACTTTGTTCCCTTTATCATTTTTCTTAACACTTTTTAAATACAAAAAGGAAGTGAGATTACCACCTAATAACAAGCTCCCAGAGGAAAAGGGAAAATGTGCCGAAACTCGCAATGGTGCTAGCAGTACTGAGCTCAGCAGTAACCCAATTAGGAAGGGATTAATTGAAAATATCTGTACATGCATGCATCTACACTTCCTCCCTCCCTTCTGTGCCAAGTAGTCCTCTGAGATGTACAGACATCAGGCTGACGTCACCCAGCAACTGAGAGCTTAGAAATTTCTTTCCTTGATATGGTGCAGAGGAGATAGAAATAAACAACACCCGAACTAAAGCAAACTGAGCTAGTTGGAACAAGTTTCGTTAGCTTTTCTGTTTAAGAGTTTAAGTCAGCGTGTAAGGAACAAAAAAGGGCCAGCTCTAGCAAGTGAGCAGTTCATTTATCTGTGTGAGCCTCTGCCAGCATTTTATACACCTCTCCTGCAAATGCATGTCTAGATCCTTGCAAATCCTTTTTCTCCTGTCCTTCTGTCACAAACTGTTTCTCAGTAATTGACTCACTGATGTCAATCTAAACATCTTTTATCTGCAGAGGACAGAAATCATTCCCTAGCCTAAAGCACAGTAAAAACATCCCAGACATTAAAAGACTTCAACTTGACCAGTTACTATTTCAAGACAGAATGTAGTTCTGAACCAAAACCATAGCTTGCATTTGAGAGGATCAAAATAAGACATTCTGACAATACTGCTATACTATCAAATAAAAGTACTTAACACAAGCAATGTGAAACCTGAAAAGGTCTGCTGTCAGTCTCTTTGCTAGGAAGGAATCTCCATTTCACTTCTGCTTCCAAATAAATGCAGAACTGGTGAATGGGTTGCCTTCTGGTTTAAGACAAAGAACAGGATACACAGCCATGAGTGTAACCTGAAAGCAGCTGCAAGAGGTCAAATTAAAGAGTACAACACAGTATACAATAGCAGGAATCCCTCCTCTGACACACTCTCCTTATCTGCAGCTATTACTAAGCCAGGGGACTTAATGAATCAGACACAATCTAAATATCATGCTTAACAGCCCTGATGGACTACTTCTTTTGCCATGATTATGTCTAAACACTCTGAATACATTTTTACATGTGGCCACTACATCATCTCTCAGGAATAAGTCCTACAATTTAATTATCCGTCATATGACAAGGTACTTCCTTTTATTTAATAACTTATTACCTCATTAGACACCTCCTCACTCTCATATTAGGAGACATAAGGAACAAATCATTCCCACTTAATCTTCTCCCTGCTATTCAAATAGCTTATAGACTTCAGTAAAATGAGTATGGGCCCATGACTTTCCAGATCAAGAATCATAATTTACTTACTTTCATCCCATTCCAAGCCTTCCAGGACATCCAATTGCTCTGCTTACCTTTCTCAGTATCTTTTGTAGTTGAACTATCCTACACTATACTGAACTTCTGAGGACAAGGCAAATTCAAAAATCGTAGTATTCGGTAACATCGTTTACCAAGTGCATCCAGTAGTATCAATAATGGTTTTATTCTGTTCTCTTTTCTTTTATTAAAAACCATTAATTACTTTCAATGCCTGAAACTGTATTTGCTTGTTTTTGTTTAGAAAAATCTGTGTCTAAAACAACACTAAAACTCAAATCCAGAATTACCCTCAAGACCGTTTTTTGAAGTGTAGCCAATTAAGAACCAATTACTGTACACGTGTAATTAGGACTGTTTCTTCTGGCACAGTCTTTCATATGCCATTTTAATCACCTTAGAAAGCATTGCAACTCTTCATGGTCCATTTTAATTTTGCTGTCTTTAATACCTATGTGCAGGCAGTACATTTCAGCATCCCATTATTCATCCTTTTTTCACAAATCATTCACTAATATATTGAATCATAGAAGTTCATCAAGAAACCTAATCCAAAAGAAGATTCCTTAC
>VYZT01034704.1:0-79391 GCA_013400735.1 Pomatostomus ruficeps | reverse complement strand
CGGGCGGGCGAGGCGAGCGGCCATTTTTTCACTCGTGCTCCGGCCCCCCTCCTCCCCGACGGCCGCGCGGCTGCCCCCCGACGGTCCCCGCACGGCCCCGCGCCACCGCCCGAGGAGCATCGGGGTAAGCTGCTGGGCCTCTTCTACCCCACGCCCGCCCAGACATGCTGCTCCCCCGACCTCACCTCGGACAAGGGGGGTGTGCGCATGGGAATCGAGAAGGATGATGCGCCGCCATCCCGCCACTCCGCGCTTCCCTGCCCGCCCGTCCGCCCCCATTCCTGCTGGCGTCCCCGGCCCGTCCTTCCCCCTCCCCTCGGCCCGCACCACGCTCACGCTCCGCGCTCGCCGGGCCTCCCGGGGTGAGCGGACCCCGGCCCAGCCCGGCCCTGCGGACGCACCTCACCTGCTCGGCAACGGCGGCAAACCCGGAGCGAAAAAGACCGACGGCGTGAGCGCCTCTCCTTATATACCCTGCTGAGGGGGCGGGGCCTCGGGAACGTCACCGCTCCCGGCGGCCCCGCGGCCCCGCCCGGGCACGGAGAGCCTTCGCCCTCGACCCCGCCCCCGCCAGGGCAGTGGGGGTCCCCGGTCCGGCTGCGGGGAGCGGGGCCTGGCCCGCGATGTGCTGAGGGGCAGCGCTGGGAAGGGAGAGCGGGGTATGGCGAGCGGGCGGGCGGGAGTGGCCGCCTTGTCCGGGAAGAAGCGGTGCAGCACCGACCAGACCCGCCCCCCCTGCAGGGCCCAGCGGCTCGGCGGGCCTGGGCACCGGGAGCGTCAGGCCTGGCGTCATGGCTAGGCCGGGGGGATGCGGCCGCTGACGGAAGTCCCCGGGCAACAGCCCCCGGCGAATTAATTGTATTTCGCTTTAGGGACGCAAAAGAACGCGATCAGCGAGATTAGAAACGTTCAGTGAGTTACCCTGACCGGCAAGTAACACATGTCGGCTAAACGTCACGGAATACAAGACACACACCCCCCCCCCCCCACCCCCCAGCTCAGTACGTTGCAAGTCTCCCAGAATCAAAGGTGGGGAAGGAGAGGGAGAGCAGAAATTTCAGTAAGCTTATTACACCAGAATAAGAAGCCAATGTTTGGCTTTAAGAAAAAGAACACGCTTTATGTCTTTGCTCTAACATTAGAGAACAAAAGTTGACTCGGCTTAGAAAACTTTGGCACAAAAATACAAATCAAGGCGGATGCACCTCCAGCAAAGATGCATCTGAAGTGCAAATGTATCAATCACGGAAGCATTCAGGACACGGGGTCTGTGTAAGAAACCCTGACTGCGAGAAGTGTCCCCATAGTGTATTTTCACATGGGAAAACCCGGGGCCCTGGCCAAGTATTTTGAGAGTCATGGCAATGAGGAGTCACAAACTAGCTCACAACATCAGAAATAAAGGCCCTTGTGATTCCAGTGGATTCTCTGGTTTACTCACTCATAACTGATGTAGGAAAATCCATTAAATATTCAACATTTCCTATACCCATTCAAGAGAAATTAAGCTGAGAAGCTGAACTATCTCTGTTATTTTTAAATTATCTGCAAAACTACGTAGTCCATGTTCTTACTCAGCTACATTATATGCCTGCCAGAAATAGTTACTTATCTGTAGACAACTATAATACATTCATTTCTTAGTATGCTCCTCAGGTTGCAGCTGTAAAGCATGGAAATAGCCTCTTGTTCAAAAACAAACGAAAAAGAACAACAGCAGCAAACTAATAATAGAAAAACTACCTCATGCATCTACATACCTACCCTTCCACTTGACTTCACGTTTCTCTAGCTGAGATAAACCTAGCATCAAATTAGTTAGAGAGCAGTAAACTTAGTATTTCATGGTTTGATATGGAATTGAAATGTTTCCATGAGATATGGTTGTTTTCCCACACAAAAGATTAAAAAGATGCATTCTGTAAAAAGAAAATTTCAGAATGTCATTAGAGAAGATGCTGAGTTTAGAATACACCTTTTACAAAAATAACCAGTTTCAGAGTAAAAACCTGTGAAAATGTTCAGATATGAAACAAACACTATTTTTTAAGGAAGGAAAAACTAATCAAATTCTCTCTCACCCCTTCTTATGTTTTTCATCAGAGTGGTGGAGGTGGAGGGAAGATAGAGATGGTTCAGCTTTCCTCAAACCTAATCTTCAGAGGCAGTTATTAGTGAAGACAGTGCATATGAAGACAGAGTAATAAAAGGGCAGGAAAAGGAAGGTGGTCCACTTCCTGGAAATGGAAATGCAAATGCATTATTGTGGCTTGGGTTGAAGACCAAAGTGTAATATTTAGCAAGGAAACTAGGAAGTGCTTTTAGGGTCTTCTATAAAGCAAAGACTGTAAACACAGCTAAAAAACTTTATTCTTCAGGATGGTTTGAAGTTAAGTTCTAAAATGTCTGTTTCAGTGGGGGTTGTTTTTAATGGATTGATCTGTCAAAGAATCAATTTTCATAAAAAGGTAGTTTTAACACTTCTCAAATGTAGTTAATTACTTGTGCCTGAAAAAGGAGAGAAGGAAGGAAATATGTTACTAATTTCTTATATGGTCCATACTAAACTGCACATTTCTAATTTTTTAAGATACTTTTCTTAGATGACTATTTCATAAATAAAGGCTCTTAGAGCTAGGTATTTCTTAAGAGAGTAATTTTTTGTGGTATCTACATAGCTGAAAGCTATGAAAGATGAATTTGACCCAAATTTTTAAACATGGTATTAGTTTAAGTCTACAGCAGTTGGTTTTCCCCCTCCATTTCTTGAAATGAGTTTTCAGAATAATTTTATTATTGCTCTTTAGTTTGACCAATACACACTTTTATTCTTTCAACAATTAATGTAGCTCCTCTTGCTCCCTCTATTAGAAGAGCATTCCTATTATCAATCTCACAAATATTTATACAGCTGGGGAGCTTCTGATATATGAGTAGCCTCAGATAATTCAGTGGAAATGCATTCTGAAGAATCCTCTCAGCTAACACAATAGGCCTACACTGGACTAAATCCTGTGTGCAAACAGCCTGTAAAAATTTTAGATTTTATTCATTTGGTAAAACTAATCACTTTGATATGTAATGTTTAGGAAGGAACAGAGAGAAGAGATTTCAAGACATCAAGGAGTTTTGGGCATTGAGATAGGGCTTATTCAATCCAGACTGTCTTCAGAAATAGGAGGACTTTGTAGGCAACAATCACTCATTCTCCTTTGATCACTTGTGGGCATATGCTAAACTGAAATATCCTATGTCCACATATGTCTCTGGTGTAAGAACACATACAGCGCTCTAAAGCGTTTGTATTGTAGGAACCTGTACAGAAACCACCATTTTAAAAGGGTTTTGAATCTCGGATCAAATAATATTAAAATGAAAGTAATGCTGATCTAAGCCAAATTTTTTAATTTTAAAAAGTATATGTTAACTGGATTTTGAGTTCACATAACTATTGCAGCATTACTTTCACTTTAGCATGTGGCTCCAGCACATACAGAATGGGCTATAAGCTTAGAACACAGTCACAGCCAGTGAAATCATGCTAGCAGATAAAAGATGTGCCCACTGAGCACCTCCAAAGAATTTTAACTCTCTACCATATACACATGGGCGTTTTTTTGGTCAGTCTCCTGTGCAAAGATGAAGATATGTTGTGCTTATACAACTATTTTAACTGCAAGGACCAAGGTCATTCAGGAGTGTGAGTAAACAGATTTTATCAGTGCAAGACTTGAAATACAGATCTGATAAATGGAGTATATCAAGCTCACTATATATGAAAGAGGCACTAAGATTTCTTGAGGGCACTTTCAGAAAGTGGTGGAAAAGCAGTCCAAAGATACCAATAGTAATTGGTGATGAGCAAAACCGAATTCTGGCAGCACTATTCTGTCATACAATTAGCCTCACACTTACTGTGAAAGGTTTTCTAATTCCTATATTAGAATTATCATTGTATGTATGATGTTAATATGTTCAACATAAACTATAGCATGAGCATACAGCTTTACTTCCATCTATAAGAGTTCTTTCATGCATTGATTCTTAATAGCAATGAAAAGCTTCTACATCTGTTACAAAATCCTTTTCCATACATGATCCTAATACTTAATACCAGATTTTATAATCATCTGTTTATGAAAGAAAAGAACAATAGAATAATGGTGTTATCCATATATGAAGAGAATAGACAGAAAACCTGCCTGAAAAAAGGGTTTAACAGAACAGGGTGAGGTAATCTAAACTACTTGTGAAAAGCTACTTTTGAAAGTTACTTAGCTGTGTACAAGTAGCTGGTGTTTTTATATAGACAAAATTGCTTGTTAAAAGAAAGAGACAACCGTAAATACACTTTAAGTTACTGTCTTAGCAGACAGCACAAATTATACTCCTCCATCCTTAGAAGTTTAAGACTTGACTAAATAAAGTCTTCTTCTCTGATCTCAATAGCTGACCTTGCTTATAGATTCACAAAAGAAGGTCGTACAGTAGGAGGTATAAGACAGTAGCCTTCAAAACTGCTGAGAGTATCGCTGGGATGAACAAGCAGTTACAATTTCAGAGTCTTCTGAATAGCTTAACACGACCCTCTTTGAAAGTCATTGTTTCCCCTGAAAGAAGTTTCCTCTGCGAAGCACTGCCGTTCTAGTTACAGCATTTACAATAGGTGAAGGACTAATGGCTTAGAGGATAGCCTTTGGACAGACGTTTCAAACTGCATTTATCCACCGCACCAGCAAGCTCATTTATGTTGAAGGTTTAGTACTGTCTGAACTGTGATACTGAGGGTTTAGGATCAGACCGAGTGGTCAGATCATACTGCGACATGACCAGAACTAACAGCTGTATTTAAACCCCATGTTCTGTTCTGTGGAGGTCTGCATTTGTGAGCTAGAAAATGAAAGTATTTGATTTAGAGCAGAAGTGTCCTAAGCAGGAAAAAAACAACCTCACAGGTGTTTCAGTAAAGAGTGTTCTGGAACTGAACAGCGAATGGGAAGATACATGCAGACAGTAGCTTAAACAAAAAGTGACCCTTCACCTGCAGACATCTGACAAAATTTCATATACCTCATTAGTGCTAGGCTAATTTACACCAGCCGATGACCTGGCTCCAGGCAAAATGTGGAATTACTAGACACTAATGCAGAATAAAGGTGAAGGGCTGACAAAGTAACCACCATTGTGGAGAAACAATATAATTTGTTAAACTGTTCTGTGGTTTTGCATTAGTATTTTCCAACAGCAAACAGGCTATTTTTTACTATATCCCACCACCTTTTGGACACCCTAAATGAATGGTAAGCCCTTCTAGGAGTTCAATTCAAAGAATGCCCTAAATTGGAGCATTTTATATATATATATATATATATTTAATAGTGCATTCTGCATTAAGAAAATGTCAGTTACTGAACCAAAATCTACTGGGTGAGGATGGTGTGGCTTTTGTTCTGAATTTATCATGAACTTCCAAAATTCCATTTTAAAACTCTGGTCTCTTCTGTTAAAAATAATTTTGCCAAAAGCAACATGTTCATCCTCTTGTGCTGATAAGATAACCCTGTGACAAAGCCTTTAAGTGGGACCTCAAATCTTCACCCATGCATCTTAGAATTCTTGTCTGAGCGCTCACAGCAACTGAGCCATGCTTGAATAACTTTGCTTAGTGTCCACTCACCGGGTTTTGCTGCCCCTCTTGCTATAGTAGGTTTGGAGCTGGATTGTGCACTTCACAAAAAACCTCTGTGACTTCCCATTGTCATCTTGCAGACCCCGTGCATTCTCCCCTTTCTGCCGCTTCTACTGACCCAAGTAAAGGTAAGTTGTCAAGGAAGGAGACATTCTATAGGTAGATTCCTAGAAGGGATTTATATGAATAAAAAAACCCTTGAGGTGCAGCTTAGAGCTGCAAGGGAGAGAAACATAATAAAGGTGACTTTAGTGCAGACCACAAAAGTGTGCTTCAGATTAGAGCCAGGGGATGGATGGGCTGAAGGAGGAAGAAGGCTGTACCTGAGACCTGGGCTAGTAAGGATAGTGCAGATATTCCAGCTGTTCGCTGTTCAGTCACCCTTCTTGACACTGCTGTGGTTTTGACTCTTGGTGCCACTCCGGCCGTAGGCTCACCTTCCACAGCAATCACATATACAGCAGTCTTACTATGTGGTAACCACAGTAACCAGACATGGGGCAAGTCAAGTCACTTAGAAGCCTTGCTCAGATTTAGCCTGACATTTATTCAGTGATTTTAGATTTGAGATGATTAAAGTTTGGAAAGGTTTCAGAGAAGAACTATGGGAATAAATCTAGATCTGCAAAAGCACTTACACTTGACCTGCTCAATCTATACTGAGTTTACTGAAAGACAGTTTGGCTTGGTCTCCAGGATTCTGCAAGACAGAAAATTCAGTAAAGGAAGAATCACAAGTCTGGGTACAGACACAAGAAGGTTCAAGATTGTTGACAGTTAAATTAAGGTAGAGACAGAAACCACTGATTTGTAATTGTCAATGAACAGTGGTAGCAGCTTGCTTAAAGTAGGAAGCCAACACATGAAGAAATGGTCAATATTTAACTATGTTAGTAAAAAAACCCCCAGACATCATAAAGGATCGAGATTTGGGGGGAGGGACAGGGAATAGGAGGGGCCATTTACTTAAAGTGATGTCTATCTTTTTAGTTAGCCTTCTCTTAATACAGTCTCTCTGAAGTACTTGGCCAGACGAAGCTGTCTCAGAACCACTACTGATTATTGTGGAAAGCTGTGGAATGTGAAGGTTCCAGAACACTAAAAAAATAGAAAAAAAAAAACCATCAGGAAAGTAATTAATGAAGAAGAAAAAGAGAGAAAAACCACACACATGAGCTGGGTAGTTACGGAACAGTTGGTCTAATTTCAATTCCTGGAAAAAAATGAACCAATTCCTGGAACAAATGAACTATTTTTAGAAGATAGTAGGTTGATAAGTAACAACCCCTGCCTTGTTAGGAGCTGATTGCATCAAACTGATCTTGTCTGTGACAGGTTTAACAGGCTCATGGATGGGAAAATATGGATATCATTTAACTTAAGGGAAGATTTGATGCTTTTTATGGAAAACTTGCATAAGTAAGCTCAGCAAATTTTGGACAATATAATGCATGTGCAGGAGACCAGCTGAAGATGACTTGCTCAAAGTGATTGCTAATATGACTATGAAAGTGACTTGTATCGAATCAGTTTCTGTGAGCACAGACATTAATCCACCATGCAAATATACAGTTATAAATACATACAAATGTAATTTTAAATTGCACACTTGGGGGAAAAAGGACAGGGAACACCTCTGACCACTTCAGAAGTCAAGAACAGAAGTCAAGAACATTACTCAGAGTAATGTGGTCAAGTAAAGAGAAAAGGACTAAAATAATTAGGAAATAAATTAAGGTTAATATTTGTCCTTTGTAAGGAACAGTTCACTGCAAAAACACAGGAGAAGCAGCAGATACCCAGTAGTCCTGTATAAAAGGACCTGGGGTTAGAGTGGTTCACTAATTGAACATGAGTCAACACTGCCATACTCTTGTGAAAAAAGCAAACATACTGAGGTGTATAAACAGAAGTGCTGTGAGATATGTAAAATAAACCTTTCACTTTACTTAGTACTCATTAAAGCCTCTGCTGGGACACTCTGTCCATCTTGGGAATGATGCTTCAGGATGATATCTAAAGGCAAAAACACTGGAACAGATTCTGTGGGCAGCTGGTGGAACCTCCATCATTACCCAACTCCTTAAAAGCACCTAAATACCTAGCAGGAATGGTTCAAGTATCAATAATACTGATCTATACATACCCAAAAGTCTCTTCAATCCTTTATTTCTATAGATTTACATTACTTAGAAGATCTGTGTAATCAAAAATTAATTTCTTATACCATAATTCTTGGTAAGGGAGTCTCTCCTTGACTTTAATATACTTGTATCAGCTGAAGGGCAGCATCTTTAGTTACAAGAGTAAATCTGAATGGAAATTCACAAATATTTCAACCAATAATCATGCATCTTGCTGTATAAATTACATCTTTCACACTAGATGATTAAGTACATTTTACTGAACACCAAAAAGCTGGCCTAATATAACTAAGAGAGGTGTGGAAGGAAATGGAATAGTCAGTCCTAAACTCTAACCAATGAAGAGTCAGGCTAAAAATGAAAAATAGGAGAAACAATTTTATATCACAGACTCATCCTGCCATTGCATATGGCAGATTATGTTGGAGCTGTTGGGAACTGAGTACATTCCTGGCACTGGATGTTATAAAGCATTCATTCTGTACTAATTTCTTATCAAAATGAAATGCTGAAAAACATGTTTAGTTTCTCCAGCCGTTTCTAAACAACATCCAGAAGAAGGCTGAAAACCAGTGCACATGACTTTCCCACGGGCAGCAATACCCTGGCAGGATCTATCAGCTAAGCAGCATTACAGGGGAGGTCACTCCACACACGCCACTGCTCCTCGCAGTCCCTGGGAGAAACAACAGCTGTGGTTTTGCAAGGCAATCCAGAGAGGAATGGCGTTTCAGAGGTTAAAAGCTTGTACCGCACGTTGTATAAAGTAGACTTCGGCCCCTTTAAACCCGGAGCAGGTGTTGAGTCAGCTCTTTGCATTGAGGCCAAATCTCACAACGCCAGGGAGCCAGGGCTGACAGGACATCCCGTCCAGCCGGCCACCATGCCAGAGGATACTGAAGGCACACGAAGGGAATATAAACTGTAAAAGCCTGTGGCTATCCTACAGCCCAGAATAAAAGTAAGATACTTAAAAGTACAGTACGGGTTACAAGAAGATTGCAAACTGATTCGTACCAGCGAGTCATGTGTTACTGTCCTCTGCTGCCCGAAACAGGAACACTCCTACTCTCAGCAGGAGACAGCCTGTGCCCCTGAAGCTGTGAATAGCACTCAGGGATCCCCTTTGTGCAAAGCAGGAAGAGCTAGGAGGTCTATCTCAGTTACCGGGCAGTCTCCATGGCACAGTCTGTGCAATTCCTAAGGCAACCTGAAGTGACAAGCACACTCTGTTTTAAATTTTGTATGCTGTTTCTGATTTAGCACAGAGGATATAAAATCACTGCCCAGCTGTTTTATGTACATATATTGTCATTCGCCACAGAAAACTTAACTGTGTGTACACACTATGTACAGGTAGGAGTATTGCAATAATAAAACAGGGGCACATACAAGCAGTCGCTTCCCCACCTCCCCCCTATCTGAATGGGTCCCCGGCCATCTAAGGTAGGGGTGCCTGTGAGTGAAATGGTTAGTTGTAAAGAAATACTGCTTTTTAGAAAGGAAATCTTAGCTCCTTCTCTAAATTTAGCTCTGTGGAGTCATCAAAGTGAGGTATCACTATTTATGGGTAATAGTTTATACTTGCTCTGCAACCTAATGCAGGCCAATTTACCTCACAAAGCTGTGCAGTGAGTCATGAGACCCAGCAGCACTCACACACCCATATGCACTAAGGAAGCAGAAACTCTTGCTCATTTGCTTTTCCCTCTCCTTCTGGGATATTATTGAGAAACAGCATCCATTAACAACAGTTCAAAATAATGACATTCCTATGAGTCAGACAGTGACTGGTGTGGGTAAAACTGTAACATAGAGGATATGAAAGAAAAAAGAAAAGTCTATTCCAAACTAAGCTTTTAATTTCTTCTCTTTAGCATATATTTGAGTTCAGTAATTTGAAAGGTGTTATTCCATGTCAAAGCTAAATCTATGCAGCTGGGAATACCTGCCAGAAGCATTGTTTTTCTCCTCTATCAATCTAAAGATTTATTGCATTGGCTCTAGCACATTGTGTATTTGAAAGGGGAGTGGGAGCAGTGAAGCTATTCACAGGAAAACTTTTGTTTTGTTTTTGTCTCCTATTCAGTCATCCAATTGACCAAATTAACTTCATGGCCACATGATTCCCTGACTCAACTCACAGGAAGCAGGAGGTATCATCTAGGTGTCAAAGCTCAGTTACATCAGCTTAGCGACAAAGTGAAATTGCACTCGCATTTATTCTCTCGACTAAGCCATTATAACCATCGAGGCAGCTCTAGGCTGTGTCACATACTACACACATTTCTCAGAAGACCAGACTTGCAATTCATGCTTAAACCTTGTGAAAACACACTTATCTTTTTTAAAAAGATTTGAGTATTTTTCCATGACAATTTTGTTTTTTCCACTGTTAATTCTCAAGTATTCATTATTCAGCAGAGAAGCCAATGGTAATACACACAAAATAATTGTAATTTACAACTTCAAAAGTTTACAACAATATTGAATCACTTCTCACTATGTGCATTGAGGCTGCGCTGCGCTTTGGCTGGAGAGCCCAGGGGTCCGGCTGTGCCACAGAAAGCGACCCTCTCGCTCAAAGGCAAGCTCCTCCACCCGAGGGGGCAGGCTCCTAGCTGCAGATGTAGAAAAGCACCCGGAAAGGCAAAGATGAAGAGAGGGATTCCTCATCTGAATTCCACAGACAGTCTAATGATGTGAAAAAGCTCAGTGGCGAGGAACGAAGACAAAAGAAAGACCCGGGTTTTATCCTCGGGGAAGGGGCCGGGGGGGAAAGGGTGGAGGGGGAAGGGGTTTCAACCAATGAAGCAGGGTGAAAGGGAATGATTGCTAAGGGAAACAACCAATGGGGATACTTGAGGGATGGACGAACAACCAATGAGGGCTCTCAGAACATAGAACTTTCCAGGCTTAATACATATTCAACTAACAGGATACATATTCATAAACTTATGCATAAAACAGGGAGGGGGGGAAAAAAGTAACCCAGCAACTTGAAATATGCAAACAGGGGGAACACAGGATTTGGGGCTCTCGCTATAACTTAGGGGGAGTGCTGTTAGACTGTGTTGTCAGACCACCAAACATCTGATGTCCGGCCTTCTGAGGCCATGGTGGCCACAGCTACATGCACCGCAACAGTGCATGAGTAGGTAACATCAGACCATCTTAGTCATCTTAATGTGACCCTAATTCAGACCCTACAGTCTCTGAATTCCGAGTTCTGAACCACAAAATGTGTGGGTTTTATTTTGCTTGGGTTTTTCTCCTTTTCTTGCTATAAATATGTACAATGCCTGCTAACAAGGACTGCTAACAAAGCATAAAAGTAGCAACAGACAATACCCAGTTACACCCATTGATCTGTTAATGGCAATATGCAACGATTACATCTCATCATGTATTATTCAACTTCTACTCAATTCTTTTAATGTGTTCAAAAAAATAGAAAAAAGTCATCAACCCCCATTATGTATTTACACTGCATCTTGGTATTAAGGAAACCTCCCCGTCCAGCCCTGCAGGAGCCACCCTGGCAGTCACACCTGCCTACCTGAGCTGGGACCAAGGCCCCTTCGCAGCTACACCCCCACACTCAGTCACACCAGGTTTCCTCACCGGATCGACCCCAGGTTTCCCAAAGCAGAGTCTCAGATGTCCAGGTCCTTAAAATAATTAACTCGTGGTGTAGTAACTAAATAACAAAGTAACAGCTTGAGCTGGTGCCTCCGAGGAAGGGCCCGGAACAAATTAATCCCTGGACTTTTATAGCCGCATAGTAGAACCACGAAAAAGCCTGGGGGTTGTCAGCTCCTGCCCTATCTGTTAGTGTCCGGTCCCCTGGCCGGGCCACAGGTCCCGGGGCCCTTTGTTGTGCAGGGATCGGCAGTTCTTGCCTCGGGCTCTCCCCACCCAAAGCTCAACCTGCGGCTTCCACTGCAGCTGCTCACCGAGATACTCGCACTGAATAGAATCCTCAGCACTGGCTAAGCTAATGCACACATCCTTTAAGCAGTAGTTGTCAATACCCTGTCATCTATATTCTTAAGCAGCTTTTAAAATATGGATCAACCACGTATACTTTCCATTTCAATTTTACAAACAACTCCCTTCTTCCATATTTTCTCTCTTTCTGACAATTATCAAAATTGCATTAGTCCAGTGACTGCCTAAACCACTGCCTAAGGTAGGAGTGGAGGTAGTGGTGGTGAGAAATTACTGCAAAAGAGATAGAAAAGAGACTTTCTTGGATTATAAAACCAGCTGCCTCAGGGCTTCTTTAAAAAACAGCATGAAAACAAACTATGACAATAATCTGTGCCATGGTTTTGACATTATGATTTCAGCCAAACCAGCAGTTTCCAAACTGTTGCCAATGCATCTTCAGCGTGTCCTAGAACGGCAGCAGTGAAGTGTCTCACATACTTGCTCTCCGATGAGGCTTAGAGAAAAGGAACGTAGACCATGCCTGGAACACAGGCAACACCTACATCACATGTACCAGAGGGCCTCTCCTATGATACAGGGGCATATCGAGTTACCCATTTGCGAACGTGACCAGAGTACTCCTTTTAAATGCAGAAAGTGCAGATCAATTCAAAGTGAAAGAGAAACCACAAGCCTGTGTGAAAAAACCCTAATCTGTTTTTTGCTGTGCAGATTACCAGAGATACCTGGCATAACACATAGTGTATCAGCCTTGTCTTACATTAGTGTAAGCATAGGATGGTTTGAGGTGGCTCCATCCAGCTACTTTTCACAGAACAAAAATTGCTCCTGCTGCCATCCAGACAGCAGTGAAACTGGTTTTCAATGGTTATTAAGGTAAGCCACGGTGATTAAGCATGATTTATAATCCTGTGGTTCTTACGACATGCTAGGCAAGTCTCAGTCCAGAAATATCCACAAGGTTTAAAAAAAATGATCCGTCATCACTACATTCGAGAGCGTTGGTATGCAGTTCTCAGTTACCTTCTAATAAGCACGTCAAAGGTTTCAAAATAGACACAAAATTGCCAGTGGATGAATTATAAAGCAAGTCTCATATTACTGCAGCTGGAGCTAGGAGTAAAACACGTATCAGTATAATCACATATTTTCTGGTTAATTTGAGGCATATATACTTTCTACTGTAGTGATACATTTGTTGCAAATGCAACATAAACAGCAGAGTTTAAAAAAAGGAAAGCACACAACAAAGTCACTATCCTGAGCCCTCATCAATCAGACAAGAGAAAGCAAGAAAAGCAAGAGCAGGGAGCACAGCCCTGCCTAGCAGGAAGTCATTGTTTGCAGTGAAAGTGAGGTGAAATGCAGACGTAAACGTAAAACTAGCCACAGGTGCAGTGGTTTTAAGGTTTTCACCTCCACAGCCTGGTGAAATAAAATGACAGAAGGCTTGGGCATCAGAAATAAAGACAAAAATAAGCAAACTAAATTAATTATTTGGCTCTAGAAGTGATAAACTTAACAAAACTCCAGAGACAACTGACCTGCACTGGAAATTACTATGAGTAATACCACTTGTAGTATAAAATACATACACTTCTTTCAATTTCCTCCTCTTTGTTAAGCAAGACAGTTTAATCCAGTGTACTTATACATGCCTTTTCTCCTATTTTATATATTGTTGAATGTTGTTTTAAAAGTTAATAGCTGTAATGTGTGGGTGTTAACTATGTATGCAGTTATAAAGAAGAATGACATGATTGATTCACATTCTATAAAAAAAAATAAGAGTTTGGATACTATTTTCTTTTGCTGAAATACAAAGCAGAATTACACTGATTTGAATAGAATTATAGTTGCCAGTTTGACATTTAACTGGGCTAGACTTGCATCATGCTGATATCCTTAAAAATCTGTCATTTTTAACTTAGCTGATGTATAAAACATGAAACTGGTATTATGCAGAAAACAGAGACTGCGCTGACCAGAGGCTTTTGCTGTAGGAAGCATTACATGTGGCTGGAATGCCTTCCCAGTGATGCTGCTTATTACTGTGCCAGAGCCTCCTGTTTTTCAGACCCCTAGTTTGTGTCTTCATAAAAATTAGCCAGGTTTAGCTTTTGGTTCCTCTTCTGTGTTACCTGTTTCTACAGATGCCAACATTCCACAATGGAACCAATTTTATATTTACAGAAATTTGAGGCATCTGTTCACCTTTGCATCTCAGCTGTACAGGGCTGAAAGCACAACAATGTGCTAAGCAAATAACCACAAGCCAATTGCTGCCTTTTCTGAAGCTCGGGGGGCTGCAGACTCTCGTTCACTCAGTACAGAGGCTTTGAAGGGCAGCAAGAAGTGTTTGAAGTCACTCAGGTGGAAAACACTGGGCACGTAAAGACTAGTTATTTGTATTTCATTATTGTATCATTAATATATTACTAGCCAATATATTTTTGACTATTACCTATTTAAGGTAATTTTTATTTCTGAAGGAGTCAAGTAGGTCTACTCAAACTCATAAAAGGGCACAACTACCACTGGGCTTCTTCCCTTTTGAGGATGATAATAAGGGTTAGGGTTCAACGTGGAGCCATTTTCATTTAAAGCAAAAACTCCAGGACACAATTACAGCTGGAGGCAGCGATTTCAAACAAACAGGGTATGGGAGTGGAGGGGCCTCAGAGGATTCTTTGGAGCATGACTGAAGCCCATTTGGGAAGTCTTGGTACTTTCTTTACAAGTAGTTAGTTCTCAGATCAAAATCAAGTGCAGTAAAGGAACTATGCAAAGACTCAAAATATTTTATTGATGATGTTTACTGACTTGCTGATCTTGAGATTTTTCAGGGATCAGCATTCTAGGATAAATTATTTTGATGCCATTACTTTGAATTCTTTTAGTGGTTTATCTGTATCATCCTCTGTGCCTTTTTATCCACATGAGCTGCCCCTAGGATGGCTGGTAGGAGAAGCTGTGCTGGGGCAGGGGCCTGCCATGGCTCCCCATTGTTGCAGAAGCATGCACCAGCTCAGCACTGCCCTGTTCTGTACTCTAAATCCCTGCTTTTGTGTTTCCTCGAGGCCAGAGATAGCTGCTCTCAGCAGCCTCCTTGCCTGCAGCACTGAGACAAAGAAATGTACAACTGCATAGTTATACTTCATGACTCAGCTGAAAAGACACAAGTCAAACAGCAACCTCCTCAGAACAACCAGAGCTGCATATTAACCATCCATCTGTGCGTGGTGCTGTGACTTTGCGTCATATTTTGTCATTCAGAGGAATTAAAACAGACACAGAGGAAGAGGAAACCTGTAGAGAGAGTTATTTTTGCCTCCTGTAGGAAGACATCTGCCTTTGTAAATGTGTGTTTATACAGGTTGCACATGCTCTGAACAGTGAAACTTTCATCTGGGCTTCAAAGTGGCACACTTACTATTTAACTTTCATTGAGTAGAAGCAGACAGATGGATTTAGTTTGGAATTTTGTTTTGGTCTGTTGTTTTTTTTTTTTTGGCTGTTTTTTTTTTTACTGTTAGATCCTCAGTTAGAAGTGAAGCCAGCTGCTTATAACTGAATTCCAGCAATTCAAACTGGTTGCTTGCATTCTGAATGCTTGTTTAATACAGTTGGTATTTCAAAGGTCAAGAGTAACCTTTGAAGTTAGCACCCTGTTAAGAGGAGAGCTGGGGGAGGAATCCGTTTCTATGGCTTGTGATTTTGTATGTTCTAAGACTGATGAAGAAGACTGCTGTGGATTGATTTTAACAGCTTGCTCCAGCAAGAAGAGATAATTTGAATCCCAAGAATGTTGCAATGCATGCAAAGTTACACATATCTATGACATCTAAGCTTGAGTGAACACACTTTACACACACTTGGGGGTAGTGAAAACCTCAGTTGCTGCCTAGGTCTAGAGACAGTTCTGCCCACAGATGCCCATTTTTAACATTAAAAGTGCCAGTTGCACACAGGCAGCTTCACAGGCCTTTGATATACAGCTCCCTGGTACCCCTGTTTTCTTTCTAAATCTTTCACAGCTCCACAAACATCATGCAGTCCTTGTTCTCAGGGCTTGAGGATCAGAGGACTGACAAGGTGGGCTGTTCACAAAGGTGGGCTGCCCCTCTTCTTTCAAAACAAGCAGTAAGTGTCAATTATTTAATTCAACCTCCTCCCCTATCTGTGACAGAAGGGGGAACAAGGCTGATTTCCACCTTCTACCTGCAGGAATTTAAGCCCA
Organism: Pomatostomus ruficeps; assembly: GCA_013400735.1. Taxonomy (NCBI): domain Eukaryota; kingdom Metazoa; phylum Chordata; class Aves; order Passeriformes; family Timaliidae; genus Pomatostomus; species Pomatostomus ruficeps. Next base: position 63,364 of record VYZT01034704.1, on the reverse strand, counting down.
TGCCTCCCATGAGAGGGAGAGGTTATGCCTGTGACAGAGAACTGTGGGTTCTGTTGCTGGCAACATGCACTTTACCAGTTATGTATGACAACACAGCTTTGCCACTTGCCATCTCCTTTGCAGATCTAGCTTTAGGTCATACTACAGCAAAACAATTTAACATGTGCCTGGCTCTCAATAGCTGCTTTAAGTACATTGGCATCAGTGTGACTCTACAGAGAGGTGTTAAATTAACACCACCATCCCTGTGTGAATATGCTTCTACAATGTGATCCTTCTCTACCACTATGTGTATCTTGTATTTGACAGTTTACTTTTAAAACCATGCAGAGGTGCTTAGCAATTCTACCAACTACGTATTAACAATTCAAACATCTTGATTTCCATTCTCTCCACAAAAGGGCTTTTAAGCTTAAGCAGAAGCTATTTTCATAGCAGAAAATATCAACGTAAGTAACTGCATTGGAAGCAGATTCCAAAATATATTCATCTCTAAATACAAAAGAAAAAAAAAAAAGACAGACTGCACTAACTAAACAACATTCCAGACAAGAAATTAAGCCTTTCCATAGCCATTCCAACTGAATTTATAGTTCAACTTAACAGTTGATATCCATATCAGTTATCTAGTTATGGATATTTTAAAAAGTCCTTCAAGCAGGACTCTTGCTTAATCTCTCTCAAACGAATACAGGAAAAACTCTTTTCTTTCCCCCTGTCAGTAGAGATTGTTTAAACTTGTAGATATGGAAGGCATGTCACTTCTTGATCTCCATGAAGCCCAGATGGTCAGGGAAAAAGGAGTGGGAGAAAAATCGTTGGGGTTTTTTTCTTCACATTTCCCCCTACCCCCAATTAAAACCAAACAAACCCACTGTCTGCTCATCTATTGACTCCTCTCATCTAGTAAAATGATTCAGAAATACAAGATTACTCATTTACTGCTAGAATGCTTCAGAAGAAGAGGTAGGTAGAGAAATATCAACAGAACTATGTTTTCCATCAGAAAATGTGACAGTATGTCTGACTGAGCTAAGCTTATTAAATGGCTACAATGGAATTTAATTTAGGAGAAGACCAGAAAAAATGATATATTTGTTTTCTACTCTGAAGCAGCCATCGGGAAACTTCTATATACAACAAAAAAAGATTTTAAGAAATTCCTTTAATGAAATTTCCTTCCAAGAACGCATTATCAAAGGCTATTACCACTTTTCACTCAGCTCCACTCTATAGCAAATATATCCTTTGAAGGAAGGGAAAGGGAAACAGAATTTTGGCTTAATAAGCCACACTTTCTTTCCATTGTTATGCCTTGGGCAACTCCAAGGCACCTTCATTTGCAGTATGTTGCAACCTGGTACGGGTTATGTTGCAATAAGAGTGAAGTTACCCTTGTTCTGAAGTTAATCTGCATTCACTTGAAAATGTACACCAATTCCTGAACCTTCTTTAATTACTCCGCTAGCTGAGTTCTCCTGTTTTACGTCTGATCCAGGCCTGAACTCTACCAACATGCAATCTTACTAAGTATACTATTGAGAAATAAAAGTAAATTCCAAATTTTGGAGTTTACACAGGATAAGGAAACATGCAACTCTTTTATGACATCACTTCTTAACTGATAAGGCCAAACAGTTAAAATTTCACATGGAAGTAACTTTCCTCAAAGAAAAGCAATTTTCACTGGATTGAGTTATGACTCCTTTGAGAACTACATTGGCCAGATGTGTATTAGAGCTTCTTAGCAATTAGCAAGTGTTATGTCAAGTCAGATCAAGGGTTTTACACACAATAAAAACCTGGTTTCTGTGTCAGGGATGTGAATCACACAGATACAGTTTTAGTTTAAAACACATGACCAACCACCATTATGGTAGCTTTATGAAGGAGGAGAAGTACACAGGTTGCAGTGGGATTTAATTGGGAGGATCTCCAGTGCCTCACTCAATAGAGTGTTATTTTATCCTCTGGCATGCCTTTGTGTGCCCCACCTTTGCCATTTGCTATGCAGCCAGGTATTAAATAACTGCTGGTGTCTTCTTGCAGTTCTTTTTCCGGCTATTTGAAATGCACAAAATGTTAATAACTAATACCCTGACATAAAACAGGTCCTGGGGGCTACAGGCAACTCTGCTGGGTGGAGGGCAAGAAATTCAAATAAATAGAACTCATTGTTTAACTCTAGCATTTAACATGACAGGAATTACTTCTGCAACAGACTATATACATCACATCAAGTGTAAATAAATGAACCCTTTCTCAAGCTATATTTGAGTACTATAAACATATAGTCAATTAGATACAGAATTGTAAAAATATTAATAGCTGCAGTATGAGTGAAGCATGAAGAAGGCAAATCAGCAAAACTTTAAGTTGGCTCTATCATGTTTTGATTAGTTAAACAAATGCATTTTAGAAAAAAAGGCGTATTATATTTCTTCATATAAAAGAGACCAAACAGGAGGCCACATGAGGTCCTCTTCATATCCAGGATTATCTACTTTGCTGTTGGTGAATATGCTACTGCTAGTGTGGTGATCTCCTCCCCATAGGCACAGAAACAGCAGAATGTGTTAATACCAAATCATTTATGTCATATTATATCCTTTCCTTAGCTTCAAGTCAGACATATCTTCCTCAGTATAACAATTCAGGCCAGTGCCCTTGTATTGATGGAGGCAGCATCTTTACCAACAGGTCTCAGGAAAGGATTTGGCCAGCCTACAACTGTTTGAGTGATAATTGCTTTGACTGATTCGATGTGATGTAATTGATCTTAAATCATGTGAAGAGTAGACGTTTGGCTTTTTGAGATACAGTTGCACAGGAGAAATGGGAGACCCCCTTAAAATGCTACTCACCGCAGCGGTTTACAAAACACAGTAGCAGTGTTTTAGTTGTGATGGCTGAGCTCAAAATGTGAAGGAGGAGGCTTAAAGTTTAAAAACACGTCTTTTCTCTGAAGCTCTAGGTGATCTAACAGAAGATACTACCTTTCCATACAAACTGTGTCTCACTTATCTGTGGAATGTACAGGTTTCCTCACCCACACTTTTCCTTCCTGACAAATGCTAAAAATATTGGAAGACCCATTAAACTCAAAGGTTAGTTCATCTGTCAGAAACCAAACATTCCCAGACAGCAGAAGGGGAGAAACTGGCAAATAAGTAAATAAGTGATTGAAAGAAGCCAGACAAAAGATACATCACAGAAACAATTCAGCTTCTGGGAAATTGACTAAGATGACATGGAACAAGTAGATGGGGAAACATCATGCACAGGAGCCTATGTATTGTGATGAGTTATATAAACCTTCACTAGGTTAGCATTAAAAAGGCCTATGTAACTCAACTCATATTTTTGGGTGTCAAATACTTTGGACTTCTGTATGGTACTTGACTGATAATTGGTACCCTTAGAAAAAAGAAATAGTGAACTGAAAACCACACCCATTACTTTGTGCCATTTCATCTTTTGCAAAGCACGATGAAGGCACTTTTTCATACTGTAAGAGACCATGATTCAGATCTCAGGCAATACCTATGTCACATGTTGTAGGATATTCTGAGAAGTTATTCCATCTCTTTTTCTAATGTTGGTAGAAATTTGCACTAAATGTTAAAAAAATAATTTTAAGCAGAACTGTGTCAGAAGCAGACATCGAAGAGAAAGCATTTAAAAATACCTGGCAACACTAAGACATGTTCCCAAAGAAGTGGTTCAACTGCTCTGAAATGGGTGAAATCTGTTTTTGAACTGACTTCCCTTATTCCAGGTGGACATCCTAATTAGAGGGTTCTTCACGGAACAGAGGGCACAGCTTCTTACTCTGGTATACCTGTTAAGGAAATTCAGCAAGAAATAACAGTTATGGGATTGTTTCAGGAAAATAGTCACCACAAAAAAACTGCCCAATTTCTGTCAAGATCCTGTGTCACACAGGTGAACTGAGACAATAGGTACTCAAACTCCTCATTACTCCTGAAAATACAGAATATGAGAAATGTCTTTGAACAGATGAAACTGGCTGAGAGAACCATGCAAACGGTAGCATGGCAATGCAATAAAAACAATATCATGATTATCAGAAAATATTTTGACAGCTTTTTCTAATAAATTTTCCTTTTTGCAAGCATAATACAGAAAGGAAACACTTAAGTGTTTGTGGGGGGGATAGTCTTGTTTATTATGTGTTACAAGCCTCACTGAATCAAGAATCCCACCCTGTATTTTGATACTTTTAATAATGAAATCAGAAATAGCTGTATATTAACTTCAGTGTAGCCTGTTGTACACAAATAATATAAGGATTTATAGTATTTTTTCAGTGCCACTTTCCAAGCTGACTTAAAAGTTACAGAGCATGCAAAATGAGTAATAATGGTGCATTAGATGAAGGGAAAAGATAATCTAGTATGCTGGTCCAAAAATTTCTGGACTGCTCAACTGGTGATATGCCTAAAATTCAGTTTTAACTAAATCTGGGTCAGGCTCCTTTAACTGATACAGAGAATGTCTATATACACTTCTACTGCATCTACTCCCTCAAGTATAATTTTAAAAATTTTGATACTCAATTGAACTGTTTTCAAGGAAAAAGACTAAAAGCATAGGAAGAAAAAGACTAGAAACACAGGAAGCTGAAGTTTCCAACTTCAGAACAGGTGGAATTACAACCCTGTCCATATGTTGCTCTGATGACGATCTCTAGAAAAGCAAAGGCATAAATTAAACTGCATACAATCTTTCAGTTTTTAACCTTTCCCCCCTCTCCTTTTTAACCAAAGATGCTGAAAGAGTACAAAGTTCTTTTCACATAAAGTGAAATTATTACTTTTAATAGAGCGTCAGGTGGAGGACAATACTTACCTGTAAAGCCAGACAAAAATCTTCTTAGAAAGGTAATTTTCCAAGAAAATATTAACCATTCCTTAATCCAGTCACCAACCTTGTTGTTCAGCATACTTTCAAAATGGTGCTCTAACTTCAGGGAGATAGTAATTTTCAACAACAGATGCACATGTAAATAGTCAATCCATTTATTGTAGAAACACTGAAGACACAATATAGTTTTAACATCCCACTGAATAAGTACTAATTTAATCTGAACAACACATAGTTTATTGTGGAAATGCTACAGACACAGAGATTTAAACACAGTTTAAATCCACCATCAGAGAACATGACACTTCAAGAAGGCCAAAACAAAATGGCTCTTAAAGCTAAAAAGGAGAGGCAGATGCCATTTCCTAGAAATGAGGAAAGGTAGGCTCCACTGGAGCAGTTTTAGTACTGGGCTTTTCTTTTGGATTGGTGGTCAATGAAAAACCCAGAGCCTGGTGATTTTTCTTTTTTACCTAATTGCTCCAATCCAGGAATCTTTGGCACAGGAATTTTCCTTTGCTTTGTGGCGCTAAGATTATTCAGCCATTTGTTCTTAACAAAGCCACTGTTTTCATAACTTTTAATCCTACTCTGTTGCATTTAAGTGCGTGTTGTGCAAAAAATGCTCTTGAGTGTCAAATTCTATCTTGATAGGAGACTAACAGCAACAGGTTATTGCACTAGTTCTTTCATACTCTAGTTTTTATCTGACTAATAAACAAGGCTGTTAGAGAACTGATTTTCCTCATTATTTGCTACATTGGCCTTACTTTATTTCATTTACACTGACATGACAAACATATCTACATGAAAGAGGAAAGAATCCCACTGCATTGATTTAAAGAGACAAAAAAATTAATTGCCAAACTGAAAGTTATCTTAAGGAAATCATGCAGATATTCTATTTCTAGTTCACTCTTGTACACTGCCTAGATTTAGGCACTGCTTCATCTTTGCGGAGAGAAATAAAAATGAGGCCTATTTGAAAATCCTGCACCACAGAGGACACATGGTTTATTCCCTCAGTCCTAATGGTACATTTACTTCTTTATTGTTGGGTATTAGTTGTGAAATTGTATTCACGAAACAGGAATGTTTATCTATTCAGAACTTGTGCGTAAAATAGAAGTAAATCACATGTGCATTTCTTAGCCATCATTAAAACACTGACAAAATAAAAGCACTATAAAAGATTGTATAAAACTAGAGCTCTTCTACACTTTTTTAAACAGCAAAAAATGATCACTCTCATAATGGAAATCAAAACACATTTTTGGGTACAATTCTTTGCATGCCATTCCTCCTTACAGTGCTACATAATCAATTTACTTTTTCCTCTCATTTTAGTATCAGCAAACATCTGCCTACACATTAATTCAGAAAACATTAATTAAAAACTGGAAAGTATTAGAGCCTAGCACACTGATTTAAAATTTCTCTGATTATATATTTGATATCAAGTCCTAGCATGAAATTTCTATATTTAATCCAAGTAGTTTCTTGTTAGGAAATAGCACACATAGGCTGTCAAATTATTTTCAGTACAAAAGATACAGAGATAAAATAGTTTAACTGAATAGCTCTGAAGACTCCTAGGCATCATCCGGGAAGGCACTTTTCCGGTCACATAGTTCTAAGCACAACAGGACTCAGCACAGCTTTGGTATTTCAACATCTCCTTCAGTTTCTATGCAAGTGATATCCACTGACTGCCCAGTCCTGAACTTCTCCACTTGCAAATAATGCAAAGAAAATTGCTCCAAAAAGATTAATAGAGGCAGCAATGTAGAAAACCACCTGCCATTCTCCCACAGTATTCTGTCAAATGGGGGAAAGAAAAAAAAAAGATGCAGTCAATTTGCAGCTTCATACTCAAGAAAATGTAATTTTAAAATCAATGCTATGTGCCTTGCCTATTTAAATGTAAATGCCATTCAGCATGATTTCACAGCAACATAAAAGCATTATAAACATAAAGGATGAAATCATTAGTATAGCCAACTTCAGTTTTATAGTACAGCTTACACAGATAGTCTTATCAGAACTTCATTACCCTATCTGGATCAGTCGATCATCCAAGATGCAGAACCATCGAGACAAACGCAGAGAATGTTACTGTAAGGGAAGCACTACAAGAGCTGAAGTGCCCTGCACTGTGCAGTAAGCTATTCTTAATGACTACTATATGAACATTCCAGATTCATAAACCTTTTAGTCCAAACAAGGTAGCTTCCTTAACTCAGATTTCAAGAGTAATCCCCTAAACTCTGGTATTTAAGAAAGGCCTTAATAAATGTGTAGTAAAGAACTGTGGTTTATTTGCTTTTTGGTTTTTTTCTCTTCTTTTCAAATAAATAATATCTTAAAGGGTTTTTATTAAAGTTCCAGATGATGCTGTAACAAACCTGTAAATGATCTTACTACAAAAACAGAATACCTGAAGAGTGCAGTAGTATGGAGGGGAAAAAACTAAACCACACAAAAATACCCGAAAACAACCCATATTGTTAAGATATCTGGAAGAAATAATTTTATTGGAATCGTGTATTAATGAATAATTTCAGATTGCATTTGGTTAGAGCATGGTGCTAATAAAGCCAAGGTCACAAGTTTGATCCTTGTATGGGCCATTCACTTAAGAGTTAGACTCAAAGATCCTTGTGGGTCCCTTCCAATTCAGAATATTCTGTGATTTTTATGAAAATCCTTAGAATGACCTCCAACTCCAAAAATTCAAGTGTATCACTAAGCTTACTTCTCCCATCTCCCTTTCTTAAAAGATTTTGGAATAATTTGTATGTTCATTGAAAAAATAGTAATCAAATCTCCTCAAAAGCCCCAGTGCTTCCCTTCTTCTATCTGAATCACTTTGCCACCTTGGTAGTCAAATCTAACACTAGAATCTATCTTCTCACTTATCTGACAAATGCTGACATTAGAACTCAACACCTCATGTGAGAGCCTAATTAAAAAAAAGAAACAAGTGAGGACTTGTTCTAATTTGATAAAACAATACCACAAATGTCTCATCTAGTTGGCATTTTATCAGAGTTCTACCGTAATAAAAATATATTTATTTTATTCCTAGAGAATATAAGGGGTGAGTCACTAAAATTTTCAAGTCTTACAAGGGTCTTTGATTTTGCCCTTATTTTCCTGATCAGAATCAGGACAATAAGAGCTAGGAATTAAGTAATTCACACCAATGGAACAATACAACTTAGAGGTGCAACCCATGTTTCATTTAAGGACTGCAGACTTCAGAAGAAGGAATTTCTATTCAATTAAGATAAAAACATAACAACTGAAAAAAATAATAAACAGACTCACATTATGAGTGAGGTTTTTGGCAATAACTGGCCCCACCATTCCTGGGATAGTAGCAAAAGAATTTGTGATCCCGAGGAGAATTCCAGCATACCTGCAAGAGAAGTTGTTAACCCTGATTATTAACTTGTCAGGCTTATCAATCGTGGAAACAATTTTGCTTAACCTGATCATGTAGGCCTCACCTTGATCACACAAGACAAACTAAAACACAAATATTCCAGTGTGAATGACTAGCCTTTCTTCTAATAACAACTCACTGACAGTTTGGTGCATACATTTTAAGAGACACGGTTCAGTGGTGGACTTGACAGTGTTAGGTTAATGTTTGGGCATGATGATCTTAAAGATCCTTTTCTACTTAAATGATTCGGTGTGTCTCTATTTTTCAGACACTAGTTATGGAATTTAACTTAAATTGTCTATGGCTTTGCTCAAGATCCATAATCCAAATCCACATCCCCTTTGCTAAGTCACAACCCAACTGTCTGGAATAGATCCACTGGAGCAGTTAAAGACACATTGTATGTCTTGAAGTAGAAAGACAACAGGGAATATGACAAAGTGCTGTTTGCCAACAGTAAGAGCTGGTTCAGGTTTCATTGCTAAAAACTTGTCTGCCAAGAAGGCAGTATCAGCAGTACGCCTGAATATACCCACAAACACTACAAAGTGTATATTCCAAAGACAGGAGTTCAGAGTGCTGTGGCAGTCCTTCCCTTCAGCTTTCTGTGGGTCAAGGCCAATGGGAAATGGGTCTGACTAAACCAGTTCTGCTGGTTGCCATTCCCGCAGCTCTGTTTGAGGCCTCCTGTCCCATGAACATGCTGCTCTATCACACACAAACGTATGCATAGGCACCAGCGGCCATAAAAACTTGCTGGGAAAAGCTGGTAACTTGCTTAATATCTGAGTCTCAGCACCTCATCTCTAAGCAATTTAAGATCTCTCTCACAGGCATGTTGCAATACTGAAAGTTTGAAACTGTACCACAAGTGCAGACTTGTGAGAGAGACTGAAGAGAAATAAGCCAGATGTTCCACAGCAGTTTGACCTTCCAACCACCAGGGCACAGATCCCTGTGTTTTAGATTTTCAAGGTGGATTTGTTGGCTGAAAAATCATGCAAAGTACTAATAGTTGCAGTTTACCATAGGAGAAAGGAGTCATATCCCAGTGATCATTTTAGGCTGTTCAGAGTAAAATTATGTCCTCACCAATTTTAACATAACAGAAACATATTTCATCTCTAAAGAGAAATACATAGCTTTGAAATGTTATTTACCAAAACAGGAGAATTCAACCATACAGCATTGTTACAAAAGGTTGCAATATGTGTATTCATTCCAGTGATATTAGAAAAACATGTGGTTTTTCCTGAGAAAGGAAACAATCATCTAGCCTACTAGTTGATTTTTTCTTGAAAGTCTACACTACATATCAGTTTACAGCATGGCAATACTTTAGTTAAAACCTCTTTATTTCTTATAAACCTAGCATGCAGTCTTCCTATCTTGGAAAGTGGTTTAGAATTAATAGGCCTTTATGAAGCTGAATGTCAAAGTGTAAAAGTTTTCCTTAGGAAAATAAGCACATAAAGCAAAAGCCTTTAAGTAGAAGCAAATGCACTTTGTCTTCAACATGTTTAAGCACTACAATAGAGCTAAAATACACTTTTAAAACTAAACATAGCTTAATAGTTTCTCTGGTCGACAAAGATCTTTGGCAAGCAATTGCTGGCTAAATGCCTCTGTTTATGCCCAGTGTTTCTGACATAGGTTGCATTCTTGATAGCACTCGCTGTTTGATGCAGATAACTGTGATGACACTCCCTTAGCACAGGGGAAACTCCCATATGAAAAGGGAAAGCAAAAAGTGACATGTTTGTAGAGAAAAACCAATAGTAAGCTGTTGGTCAGGTTCTTATGGCATAGTGGGGATAACCAATTACAGATTAGCTTGCAGAGCAGTCAAGTAATAAAATCAAGGGTAAAAAAACCCAGATATGTGAAGTATTTAGTGTATAACAGAGCCACATGAATATTACAAGGGCTCATGGTAACACCAATACTAAAATTTGTAATAATAGAAAGGTACTGATGTAGATTTAAGGAGCTAAAATATATTTTCCCTAAAAGAACAATTTTGTCTCCCTCCTGTCCCCAACCCTTCTCCAGTGGCATAATAAATACATGTTAGAAAACAAAAACACCTAGCAAATACTGTTTTTAATTGAGCATCAGAATTTTCATTCACTTTTTTCCTCCGGATATAATAACTATTTCTTTGGTATAATGCATGTTTTAGTAGTAAAAAGGGACCATTTGCTAATCTAGGTAGCATGCTTTTAACCAATTTAAATGGACATTTGTGCATTTTGAAACTGCTTTGAATCACTTCTGTTTTTTCTAATATCTTTCGGTAAATTACAAAAAATAAATATTGGTAAATCCTACAGAGGTTTCCTTCGCAATTTTATACAGATCCTGTTTTTAGATTTCTACAATTATGTCAAGCATTTCCTTGAAATTGTGCATGTCTGCCTTGATTATTTTATCCAACAAAGTTCAGACAAGTTGCAAAAAATTAGGTGTGGGGGAGGGGGAAAGACAGTCTTCTTTTTCTTCTCATCTTAGATGTTTTTTGCATTTCTGTATCTAAAGAAATTTTTCAATATGACCTTTGTTACAAAAACGTGCTTTTTTCCTTCTCTGTCCCCATTTGGTCAGATTTACCCTGAATTTAAGCATGCATGTGCTGAATAGAAAATCACTGGTTTCAATAAAACAGCACTCATCCTGACCACGTCACCACCAAGGAAACTCTTCCCACATATGCAGCCATTCGTCCCTAGAGGCAATGCTGGGCCAAAGTCCCTTAACTATCACCAAGACACTTGCACTGTGTGCTCCCTTCTGCCTATCTGAGGGGGAAGAAGAGCTAGAGAAACTTGTCTGGTGTAGATGCAAAGAGAATAAAAGTAGGACTTGACCAAGGGCAGGAAGAACAGAGTGGGATTTGGTCAGAGAGATCAGCAGCAGTTCATGTACAGAACTTAACTATGCCTGCTGACAGGCATCAGCACTGTGTAACATAATTTTCTTCTTGTGTCTTTTTTTCAACACCTGAAATACTCTGAATACTGTTATAAACAAATTGACTCTTGAAATAAACACATTTGAAATGCAAAATGAAGTATCTCAAATTAGAAGACACACACAGCATCCTAGTTTGGGAAACCTCAGCCATTGCCTACATCCAGAAGTTCCTTGTGCGTGTAAGTCACACTGCAGCTGCATGATTTCCTTTTTCCTGTCACAGCTCTGTTGCATTCCATGGACATTTGCTGCAAGGTTAAATTGTACTCACATAACAAGCACCATTTGACACGTTTTGGAAACTAACTATTGTAGTTCTGCAAAACTAAGCTTGGAAAGGAAGTTGTATAATGGTCCCATAACACTCCAGATGCACTGCTTTCAGTACATTTTCTAAATTTGTATTTATATGTGATTTAAAACAAAGCGCACCACAGAAGCTATTTTTCTTACTTTCATATCCAATTCTGCAGTACAAGCTGTTTATAGCTGGCCATTGATACTCCCCCTCTTGCTTGCTACCTAACCTTACCTGCCAAGATTAACTGGGTTCCCACTATTTCATATCCATTTGTTAAGTCAAAAATAATCCATGATTGTGGACATGACCACCACTGTTTCAATTGCCAAAGCCTGGATACCACCTTCAATTGGGACCCATGATCTCCCATAAACGTTGTCTAGATTATCAGAATTTTTTTATAGGTAATATTTCTACAGAATGTGTTTTCCTTCTACACATACACTTGAAGTATTTTCATTTTACACATTAGTACAGAAACACACTTTTCTTTGGACATAAAGTCATTTGATCCTGTTCACATCTAAGTGCTACCACAAGTAGGTAAATGAATGACAAAGCCAAGTACTTTACTTATACCAGTTCTCCTTTAGAAGAATACACATACATCCACACTCTTTGGGAAACTGATGGATCTGCCCAATTCTGAACTTCTAACACAATGGAGAAATTACAGCCTGAAGTCTTAACTTTCTATTCTTGAAAATTATTAATTTAAGAGCAATTGTACTTACCTGATTTGTCACCTACTGACAAGATTGTTACAAGACTACCTACTTGTAACAAGATTTAGCTTCCAGCGTACAGAATGTTTTTCAAATGCAAACAATTTGCCTATATCACAGTGCTTAAATATGGTAATGTTCATACTAAAGGTTGGTAGCTCTGATGGAAGAGCTGAAAATAGTGAAACACTTAACTGTCACTTAACTGTATTGTGCAGTTCAAAAAACACTGTCCTATGAAGAACATGATTCAAATATGACAAAAATCTAACTATAATTACAATCTGTAATTACAGGAATTATATAATTTATTACTGCAGGATCAAAACTGGAATGATTCTAAACTCTTGTTTATGCCATATCGTCTGCCAAACTTGCACTTTTTGCTAGTGCAGTGCTTAATACTGTAAACCCAAGTAATTGTCATTGTTTACACTCCAGGTCTGTACAGCACATGCTCCATAGCTACATTTCCAAGGCATCCCAGCAACACAAAAAGAAAAAAAGGGGGGTCATAAACATTTCACATACACTAACAACAGCTTCAGCAATACTTACGAAGGTGCTATGTCCAGATGGTTGATGCTGTACCCTGATGTACAAAATCCTCCTAGTGTTGTTGATATGGTCACAAACGCAACAGCCAGTGCGTAGTTGCAGCCTATGAATCCAGCCGCTACTAAGAACACCGCAGGTCCGATCATGCCTTTAAGACAGAACCCTCAAAATCAATGGACGTTTAACACGGGGAGGCACTTGGAGGCTCCAAGAGAGTGTGTTTTCCATACAACTCCCATCGCCCCCTGGCGTACAGAGCCGGCACTGCACCACGCACGTTACAGCGGGACGGTACGGGATGAGAAATGGTTTGGGGTGGAACGGCGGGCAAAGATCATCTAATTCCAACCTCCCTGCCCATCATGGGCAGGGACACCTTCCACTACACCAGGTTGGTCAAAGCCCCGTCCAGCCCGGCCTTAAGCATTTCCAGGGATGGGGCACCCACAACTTCTCTGGGCAACCTCTTCCAGTGCCTCACCACCCTGTCAGTAATGAATTTCCTTCTATTATCTAATTCAAATCTACTCTATTTCAGTTTAAAGCCATTCCCCCTTGTCCTATTGCTACATATCCTTGTAAAAAGGAAGAGCAGATGGGTTGCAAAACCGTTGCTGTCTCAGGAAACAGCAGCTAGATCAGAAACATCCCACTCTAGTGGCAAAGAACAAACTAGATAAAAAAATTAACAGATACTGTAAATTACCTCACAAATTAATTTTATATATTGCTATAAATAAATTGAAGCTACACTGACACTGTGAACTCTGGGTGAGCCCAGGATAGCTATAGCTACATTAAGCACTGGAAACAGCTTATCAGCCAGCATGGGCTCATGCACACAGCCTCCTATCTGCAGTTAACTTTGATACCCATTGCCAGTACCAGAGCCATTCACATGACCCCATCGTGACCTCTGCAAACAGCTCCAAGTACACGCTTTTGTTGATGAAGCCACCCTGAGTCCTGCTTTTCCCTAAGACAACAACATTTTTTCTCCTGAGTTATACACACATGGGTGCGAGGTGAGCAGCCTTGCAGTAAACTGAATCACCAGAACAGTGCAGGCTTAAGCCAAACAAACGAAACGCTTGAGAATTTATTACAAGAGCTGCTTTAATGAAAGCAATTGAATCAGCTGAACAGAGAAGGTAGCAAGGATGGCCATACAATAACTGGGCTCCAACTTTTATGGATCCTGTGCCTCTTTTTTTGCTCAATTTCTTTCCCCTGTCCCCTCTTTTATTCAGCAATCAACTTCTCTTTCCTAAATACAGCCTTTTACTTGTGTTTATTAAAAACCTGATCTGGCTGATCTGTTGGTGATTCCAGATCATCTCTCCTCCCTATTAGTCAAGACCATTTTGGATTCTGTTTGGTCTTCCTACTCTGGTGGGAATTCTAAATTTTGCAAGTGTATTCCTATTCAGTTACTTTAATCTTAGATAAACAAAACACAGAACAATAGAATAGGCTCATGAAGAACAATATCCTGTCAGTTTGATAAACCTTGTTTGATAACAATGTTTCATTCACCCTTTTATGGTGACTTTACCTGACCATTTATTTGATTGGTTTGCTTGTTGTCCAATTATCTTGACCTAAAAAAAGCTTTTGACAATCTCTTATTGTTCTCTTACCCAATAGGCCTACTTTTCAGGGAAAAAGATAGGATTTACTCCTGACGCGTTAATGTACAAATAAAGTTGCTCCTCTCAAGACATGCACAATACTGCCTCCTCTCAAAGCAGAATGTCAGACTACTCTCCCAAGCCCTTAAATTTTCCCAAATTTATATTATTATATGCTCTAAGATGATATGGTCCAAGAGATGATTCTTGTACCTACCTATTAAGGTAAAACATTTGCGAACACAAACAGTGGAGAAGTTCTGTTTTTCCCGTAAATAATCAGCAATTTGCCCAGACAGAATTATACATAACCAGCAGCCAAAATAAGGTAGGGCAGACAAAACCCCATTCTGTTAAGGAGGTTAAAAGAAGACAGTTAAAACACTGAAATGACATATCAATATGTTGAAAAATCACTTGTGCTGGAACATTAGCCAAGACTGAAACAGAGGTGTCAATACCATTCATCCACATAATTCTTGCTGGTATTACATAAAAGACAAACATAGGGATAGAAAAAGCAATGTGTAAACTCCCTATTGTATGACTTAATCCATAACTACCAATGCAGCCAGACCAAAAACTCAAAGGTTTAAATCAGCAACTGGGTTCAGGAAAAAGAAAACTATAACTGAAGGTATCCTGTGGACATTAACCTGATCATGGAAGTTTCCAGGACACCAATATCACGCGAGTTACCAAAGTAAGGGGAAGCTGTAAATATTATTCAGAATTTTGAAATCTATACGGAATCTCTGGGTTTTGTTACATTACATTATTTCTTATCCATCTGCTGAAACATCTGATGCTGCCTGTAAATAGAGACAAAATACAGAACTAGGACTTTCATCACTTCTAGGCTGGACATCCCATGATCCCAAAGCTGAGTTATTCAGGATCTGACATTAATTACACTGAAGTCACCGGTTAATTCCAGTTACTTTAAACATGTGCTGGTTAGAGAATTCTGTCTGATTCTACATGATTTTCATCAAAAACAAAGGTACCACTAAATTGCCTACATTTACAGCCTTTCCAAACAATTATGGATAGTTACTGATAACAGAGCTATAATTTGACCTTATCTGTGATTAAAAATTTGAAGAGAAATACTGTAACACTTATACACTAGTGTGAAATTTACATTTGTCAAGAAGTGAGAGACTCCCTAGGAATTTTAATTTGAAATGAAGCAAGAAACACATCCCCACCTGAAATCCATTCTATCAGCACTTAAGCATGCTGCCTGTTGGATTTTAATGTGCAGTTTTCAAAACCAAAAGTAAAATTTTGAAAAATAGAGGATAGTAATTAAAAAACTTTTTTGAAGCACTATTCAAAGACACAGCATTGTTTTTAACTAATTTCTGTGTTTTAGAAAGGAAACTGATGGACTCTACAGCAACAACTGCATAATATTTTAAACGGTAATGCAATTTCCATTGAAATGTGTGGCAACAAAGTTAGTCCAACTCTATTACATAAGCTTTTCTTTTGACGTTCACAATAGTCAGTATTCTAACTTCAGTACTCTGCTTCAAAAAGAAGAAACATAACCCAGAGAGAAAGGAAACCACAGCAGAATCTGTTACCATTTAATGCAACTTGTCCAATGGTTTTCTTAGTTTTATTTTTAACTGAAAATGTTCTCCTTTATGAGTTAGCAAAGAAGTAGACAGTATTTCAGAAGCCTTAAAACTTGGTGTAAAAACTGAAATAATCATTCCCAGGTTTACATTCAAGTGTTCTTAAACAGGTTCCTCTATTCTAAACAGCAGGTGACGTAGTTTCTTTAATTCAGAAGAAAGTGACTATATTTGTATATATCTCACCTCCTGTGCATCAAAACGCAGGATCTCCTTCATGTATGTGGGCAAGAGAGTAAGAAGTGTATAGAAAGTCCAATTGTAAGAGAAATGTGCCACAACGATCGCCCAGAGAGGAAGGGACTGCAGCATAGGTCTCCAGGGAACAGACTTCTGTGTAGAAAGCTGGCAAAGAGAAGAGAAAAAGAAAGAAATCAGGATGTTGATATGAACATTTACTAAATACAGTGTTTCGATGCTATCCAAATCTATGCTGATCATCCATTCTGAACAGCACAAAGTGCGTCTCAGTTGACAGATGCAAGTCATCAGCAATGAATTAATTACTGCCTTCAGTTCTCAATGAAGGTATACTAAGGTATGTTACTGCTCTGATGTTTACTATTCCAAAGTAAACCAATTACTACATTTTGTAATTCAAAAAGTATGCCTTCCCTTGTTGAAATTTGATGCCTTCTGCTTTTATGATAAATAATTAAATATTTAGTCACCCCTCAGGTGTTGATTTAGCTGAACTTTTCCTACTCAATCCTAGATATTAATTTTGGTTTCTCAGACAGCTTCACTGTAAATACATATCCCCCCAATCACAGAAATGAATCTTATGAAGACTTTAGGAACTGGCTCATTAGCATTTTCTCTGCAAACAGTAATCTGTTTCTTACTCTAGATGACACACGGAGAAAGATAAATGCTGTAAAATTTTATATTGCAAATGTTAAAGACATTATACAGATCTGGATCTAGTATAAAATGATAGATTTGAGCTTTTTTTTTAATACAAAGCTTTTTAAATAAAGTACCTCAACAACATCTGTAACAAAAGGCATTATTATAAATGCTTTGTTTGATTATTTATTGTTTTTCAGTTTACAACTGCACTATTAAAAAAAAAATTTGTTTGAAAAAGCCTTCTTCCATCTCAGGTTAAGAATTTTATTCTAAACATAAACAAAGCATGACATTAATGACAGTGTTTGTGGTTTATGTTCAGACTTCAGTAAGTTGGTCTCTACCAAAATGCTGTACCTGCTCTTTTAGAGAAGACAGTATATATTCTCTTTCAGCATGTGAAATACTCCTGTGAGTTTCTGGTGTATCACTAACCAAGCACATCCAGAAGAACCACCACAATACGCCAAGTGCACCTATTATTGTGAAAAGATGGGTGAAGAAATAGAAATGAAAAAAAAGCAATTACATCGAATGAGTAACACTGATATAGTCAAAAGTGTTTCCTCAATACTCTAATATAATTTTAATGAACATTATTTTTCTATGTACTTACAAACACTAGTTCCCCAAAATGGCTTCACAATGCCCATTTAGATATAATAAAGAAGGAAGATGACTAAGTAGAATTTTTTCTTTTTGCTTTTTCCTCTTTTTTTTCCCTCTGCTTGAAGTTCTTCATACTGCAAGAAAGCTGCATGCACATACATAATTGTGTTTTTATTGGTCACATGGAAGAGCCACAAAGGATATAGTTCACCCTCAGGAAATTAAAAATTCACCCTAAGTTTAATCACAAAAAATACTTTGTGCACATACACAGATTATCACTACATGCAGCTTAATCGATGTACCAATCCTCCTTTCCTTTCTTAAGTCAACCCCAGCATTGTCATTTGAAAAAAAGGTAACTTTTCAATAATCGGTCCAAATTAACTGCACTTTTATGTAACTGTGACATTGTAACTTATTTCATTTTGTTCAGTTTTCTGATTTGAATCCTAGTAATTTATAAAAAATTGGAGCTGGTTTTTTTGAGGAAAATGTAACCCTTGTGTTACATTCTGATCCCCCCTTTCCCATGCAGAATATGAAATGGCTCAGCCATGTAAATAGACCTGTAAAAAGCATCAGCTAGATCTGTGACACGCTGTTAAAAAAAAATAAATTCTGTTTTAGCTTCTTCCAGAACATAAGACACAGAAAACCTGCTTTGCCTTGCATTGTGGGCATTCCTTCAGGGTCCCTGTGACCGCTAGAGATTTTCCCCAGTTTACAGTTTAAGCAGCAGTAACTTTCCACATGTTCTTTCATTCAAAGTAGAAATTTATTCCTGGGATTAATGTTATTAACTCAATTTCACACTTCAGATAAGAAATTTCAGCCTGTTGTTTTCAAGTGGTGGAAGAGTTAAGAGCATTTGACTTGTACCAGCTTTTGTCCAACTCGGAAACAGCTTTGCTCATTGGAAGAAGGCTTATTTAGCCATTTACTGGAATCTACTTAGCTTTAAATATCTCTAATTGCCCAGAAGGAATAAAACAGCAACCCAACGTGTCAAACATGCTTTTAGAATTTAAAATAAGTTTTATAAGATATGCTTTTCAAAAAGAATATGGATTGTACTTTTAATAATTAAGAATAATCAAAACAATACAAACTCACCAAATATGTAGAACACATAAACCCAGTTCATATAGTAACAAATTAAACCGGATAGTGGCAGAGACACAACAGTTCCCAGCTGTGCACCTACCAGAAGAAAGCAAAACAAAGTGAAAAAATAATTAGGTCTCCTATGGACCCCTTAAGTATAAGTGGCATTTCAGAGTTGTTTTATTTTCCTGTAAATCATGCATAAAGATTGTCACCACCACTGGAGGGCTGTGCTTTGCTTTAAAGAAACACAGGCACAATGAGCTGCTTTGGCAGCCCCAAGCAAATAGAGCCACAATGCCCTAGGAAGCCAAAATTAGAAGCCAACAGCAACAAAAGATAAGCATTCTTGGCATATTTGTCTCCAATAAAGTGATGGCTCTAAGACATCTAAACCAGTGCAAATTAGTCAACTGGTATTGCAGCAAAATGAGAGAGCTGAACACAGTATAATTAGGCCTTGGGAGTAAAATGTCACAATATAGGCAGTTTGCATTTTTGGTATCTCTGACTAGCTCTACAAAACCAGGAATACTAGAAACATGAACTAGAAGTCATCTCTATATAACTAGTAGGTTCAAATTCCATGTTTCCTGAATGTGACAGGGTATAGGATCAAGGGAGAAGGAAAAGATGAGCAGATTCCAGTTCAGAATAAAGCCAAAAGCCAGAAAGAACTATTCCTGTGCTTATAATTCAACATACATTTTGCAGATAAGGATGGTAGGTATTTCTCTCTCGAAATCTAAACCAGAAACCCAGATTATTTACACACTTAGACACTCTACTGGTAATAAACAGCAGGTTTTGTCTCTTCATGTTAGCTGTACGATTACATCTCCAAACCTAATCTCAATTCAGAAATTATTAACATTATGTTGATATTCTGCCTACCCAGATTCCAGCTTCATGGAAACAATAACTTTTATTTGAGGCAGAAAGCTCCAACCATGAACAACAAAACCACATACATCATGCAAAATAGAAATCAAAATAACAACTACATATAACCTCAACCACCTGTTCTCTCAGAAAATCAACATGACCATGATTAAGTTGACTACAATCCACGTGACTGCCAATGTGGTGGAAAGAAAACAGCCTGCCAAGCTTACACAAGATGTCTTATCCACCCGTGACTGCTAACAATTGGCTCTTTGAGGCCACAGACTCTTTTCACTAGTACATTAGCATATAATTTCACAAAATACAAAAGGACAGTTTAAAAACTCCCAAATGCTAAATGCAGTAGAAGGCAATCCCAACTCTGTATGCTCTGCTTAACTTGTGTGCTGGGTCTCACATGAAGACTTCTTTTAAAGTAGATTTAATTAAATACTAAGGCAAAAAATGGATTTAAAGAAAAAGAAAAAAAAAGAGTTTTCTGATGCATTAAGTGGGTTGAAGTAGCTCATTGAAGGGTCACTTCAACGAGTGATGAGACACTTGGTTCAGAGCAAAGTGAGGAAATGTGAGGAAGAAAGGATTAATGCTTCATCCCTCTGGGAAAAGTGAGTCACTAGACTGTCTTAACTCCTTAAGAACCTGTAGTTGAAGTTTATATGGTATAGCCCTGCCTTCTTGATAAACTATAGGTCAAATAAAAAAAGCTGTAACAGAATTATTACTAGTAAGAGTGAGCAAAGCAAACCATTACTTCAGTAACTGAATACAAAATTTACCATCCTCAAATAAATAATATCAATTTTGACTAGCAGATTTAGAAATCTATGTTTTTCACCTGCCCCTCAAATACTGCATTGAGCAACGTGATTGACCAATAAACCCCTAAAATGCAAGAAGGCTCAGTGGAGGTGGGCAAGAGCAATGTGTCCGTCAAGCTCAGGGAATAATGCTGGGTGTGACCAACCACAGTTGTTGCAAAGAAGATGACTTTTTCTGTTTAACATAAAGGGCACCAGAAGGTGGCTTTGGCTTAGGTAAGCAGCTATGTCAGTTGAGTGGATCAGCTGGTGGTGTAAATGTTTCTCCTCATTCAGTTCATTGAAGTGTGACTGTCTCCCTGACTTAGCCAGACCAATATGAGGGTAGTGAATATGTGGGTCAGCCCAACACAAAGTATAAAAGCTAAACAGCCACAGAATTTCTGAGAGAACAACAGACTCGCCTTCAACCCAAATGGAAGTGTATTGCAATTGCTATATTTTGCTAAGTGTCAGCTTACATTTGATAACCGCTAACTTATATTTGTACTATGCTTTCAGTACATTCTGTACCACACTGCTAAATCAAAAATCCTGTGTAAAATCAAGTGTCTTCAAACAAGTAAATCTGATATCAAACATTACACCGTACAGACATAGAATATCTAGAAAAATCTGGTCAGGGAGTATTGGACTCTGACAAGGAGCTCTTGTAGCAATACATTGGACTATGGACCGTTTCTTCCCCAAGTTCCTTCAAGAATACTTAAAAAACCCTCTGAAAACCAACCAAACAGGTCTATCCTGTGACTGCCCCAGCTTTTTTGTTGCTAATACTAAATCTTTTTTATTTACAGTATCTTCTATTAATCAGATCCATAGTAACTCTTTGCATCACGTTATACCAAAGTTAAGACTCAAGTTTATATTTATTTGTAGATCAATACCTTTTGTCAGGTTATAAAAGCCATGAATAAATGAAGAAAATTAATGGAAAGCAAGACTTACTTTAATGTCATACTTTCTGGATTAAATGCTGATTACAATTTACAATACAAATCCCTTTGATTTAAGTCAATCCTCCCTGTTACTGCAGTAAAAATTTATAATCCCATTATCAGCGTGGGAATTTCTCACCTGCATATGAAATACTAAGGAGCTTGCTGCGTTCCAGTGGAGGAGCCCAAGAAGACCACATTGAATGCATAGCTGGGAAGGTAACACCCTAGAAAACATTATTTCATGCTGTTGAAATGCAAAAATTTTAGAACTCACTTCAGCTTCACATGTTTCAAAGCATGTTTCATTAAAAAATAGTAGTACAATCTATTAGTTTGTTGTCTAGCAAGAAACCACTTCTAAAAATTGTGCAAGGCATGAGAACACAAAGGCAGAATTAATTTCTCCTGTTTTTGATACTGTATATACTGGAAAAGCAACAACGATACAAACAATGCTGTTTTGAGGCCCTGATTTCTGAATAATGAGAATAACTCTAGTTTTGGCTCAAGTATCCTTACATTTCTTATTTGAAATGCTTGGGCTAAAATATAGTGCAAATACTTTAATTATTCAAAGAAATGTAAAATTAAGCCACTCAAACGAAACAATCCATATACTATTCCAGCATACCAACCCCCCAGAGTCTAATCAGTACAATTTTAAACCAATTATTCAGATACATTTTCAAGTTACATAGAGAAAACAGGGTTACCTCTCCCAGTCCTTCCAAGGCTCTCACAGCTATGAGGTAGCCAACTCCCAAATTTGCAGCTAAGGGAGTAAGCAAGGTGAATACAGAGGTACCAAAGATGCCAAACCCCAGCAACAGCTTGCCTCCAATTTTGCTTGCAAGATATCCTCCTGGAATCTGAGTTATGATATAGCCATAGAAAAAAGAACCAAGGATCCATCCCTGAGTATCAGCATCCCAAGAATACTTTTCTCCCTAAGAAGAGAAAAAAACCCAACAAAACGCAGTAAGTTAAAAATAGTAGTTTCTCTGACCATATTTTTTATTACATTGATCCACTATTTAGTCCTTTATAAGTAAATTTCAAATTTTTTGTGACCTACCCCCGGGGTCTCCTTCCTCTACACCCAGCTATACTACAATCAAAGTTATGTTAAAAGCTAATTCAGGTAGTTTACAGTCTGTTCAGACACATCTAAGTATGAAAATCATAACTACATGAAATACAAGTGCTCTGGCAGTTATCCCTTTTTGAATTCTAAGCAGCTTGGATTAGGTGACAGGTACTATATAAGTCTGCCTGAGTATGAATCCCACTTCTGAATCACAGAGTGGACATTCTGTCATGCTCTGGAAAATGGCTTTACCTGCAGAAAATTTATGGGCAAAAAAAACAAACAAGGAGATGCAGGTGCTTAAATCTAATATAAAGAATATAAAGAAAGAGAGCAGTCAAGGACAGGGCTTGCAAGGGTAGGTGGAATAATGGGAGCAGCACAATAGAGGGAAGATGAGTTTAGCGGAAAATGGAATAAAAGTGCAGATGATTGAGATAGGAATCTGCAGCTATAAAGGAAGCCAGCAAGAAGATATGAACTGTTGCCCAATAAAGTGATTCTGAAATTTGGGATCACTTCCAAAAGACCAATTTTTCAGCATCTAAATGAGCAGCACACATTTCACAGAAATGACAAGACAGAATCTTCCCATAAAGTTCACCGTTATAATTTGTTTGTGATAAATAATAAATGACCTCTAAACAAGCAAACAAAGTGAAAGCAAGAAGATGGCAAGAGTGCTCAGGAATCACTTCAACTACAAGACAAGATCTATGCAAGTCCAAATTCACAAAGTTGAGGATTTCTAAAAAGGTTTTTTTCCCATATCTAGTAGTTCCGTTAAGAAATGTGATTTTAAGGATTACTGGAAGTCAGAGGTAAAGGATATAAAGACAAGAAGCATGATCTGGGAAAGAGATCAAAGAAGTGAAGAGAAAAATATTACATGTTAATTTGCAATGAAATTTCATGCCATTGTGACTGTACAAAGAACAGGCAAATTAGACAGTGATGTCAGCTCTGAGGCAGATGTAACAGTAACAATTGATCAGTGGCATATAAAACAGTGAGTCATGGTAGATCTACGTGGTCAGATTAGCCAATTTTTAAGGAATAGCACAGAAAAGAGGTACATAAAAAAGCTGACCCTTTTAAGAAGCACAGCGCTTCTCAATTAGCTAGTCATTTAAGGCTAATACTTCCCAGAATACCTTTAAAAGAACCACTGGAAAGGCCATCCAGTAAAAAGAAGCTTGTTCTCTTGCCACCTAAGTATGGTTCTATCTATCACAGACTTCTACTAGGACCACTTTGACATGCCACAGTACAGGACAATATGTTTGAGCCCTCACCGTTGTGTTGCGAAGAACATTTATAGTGGAAGAATGCTCTGGACACACGTTGGAAGTCACATTCTTCGTTAAGCTTGTGTTAGGTTCTACCATATCCACCAGAGCGACGCTGAGGTTCACACGCAATGCGTACAGGAGGAAGAATCCCAAACAGGCCAGGAGCGCGAGATTGTAGCGAGCTGAGCAGCATGCAGGGACTGCAACGAGAGCAAATGAAAGATATTTAACAGACCTAGAAGAGTAAGAACAACTTATAAGCAGTTTTTACTAATGTTCTCAGAAATCTCTGGGTAAGATAGAAAATTGGCAAGAAGACACACTAATTTTTCTTCTTAAGGGGTTTATTCAATAAGGGTAGAGTCTGAGGCTGGTTGAAAAAATTTTTAAAAACCCACTTTCATACTGATGTGCAAAGCAAATGTAATTCTCATTTAGACAACAGAGTGGGGGCTGCAGGGGAAGGGTAGTGTGTGGTCTGTGGAAATGGATTTAGAAACATAGTTGCAAAAGTTCACTCCAAAATACTGTAATATTTATTCAGGATAGAATTTCACACTAAAAAAACCCAAAAACAAATTAGTGGGAAGCCTGTAATATGCACAAAAATGGTTCAAGAAAAAGAAATACTCTTAAAATAGTGCTAAAGAACAGTAATGGCTATTTCAGGCTGTTTTCTAGGACACGTTTTCCTTCTATAAGTTTGCTTATAAGGGAATATGCATTTGTTGACAGCTGCCAGAGAAAACTACCAGAAAGGGTAATGGCAAACACTATTGTGGTACTGTGAAACAGTAACAGTTTCCCAGTTGCCCACTACACCCTCTTGGCAGTCACAAGACAAGGAAGGAAATGAGTCCCAAGATTCAGCATAAAATCTGTGTTGTGACATTAGGTCAACTCTGTCAGCTGTTTATGTACAGATACCAGACTATGCACTGTTATTGATTTCCTACAGTAGTACACACCAGCATTTATCAGAGAGCAGAGAGCATTCATCAGTGCCAGGAGATCCAGATCAGAGCTGAGCTGTAACAGTTTAAAGCTCTGCAGCTACTCTTTACAAACTGGGAATGCTTGAAATTACTGAGCAGGAATTGTTGAGGAACTACTTGAACAATCCGCTGAATTTTCAAAAAGAGTGTCGAGTTTCTGCTCTTGTGAGGAAGCTATGTTGCTACTGGAAAGTTTTATAACCTGGATGTCTGAAACTCTGGGAAGCCTGGGGATCAGCAGATATTACATCAGTCTACAGTGATCTCATCTTTCACTACTCAGAGTTCAAATGATGAATAGAACAAATACATCTATGAACAGGACTGATGGAGCTTCATCTGCTACTGCAGTATATCACTTGATTGGATTCTCCGGCCTGCAGTAACAAACAAAGGACTGTGGACAAGCTGATGAGATACCTTCCCCTTCCCAGTAACTTCCCTGAAACAAGAAATGAGCCTATGTGATTTTATTTTTCAGGGGGAACACCAATAGAGCCTTTCTGCATGATTGTTTTTCATGAAATTAACAGAACTTTCCCCATTTTTGAAGTCTCTAACCCTGACAAACTTTATGTATGGCTGCACAAGTTGTTAAAATGACACAGAGATGCTGTACTTGCTATGTTAATTTAATAAATAAATAATAAACAAGGCTATTGTACAAATATGCAAAACCCCTTCCAGACTGTAATTGCAAATTTTGCCTCAGAAGCATTTGAAAAAGCCATCCTGGATTTTTAAATGATATGAGGGAGAGCAACCAAGATCTTATTGCTTACTTTAAAAACAACAGGCACCGAGAACAGGAAGTACTTATTACACAAAAACTAGTCAAGCAGCTTTATTGTTCTGTGTTGTTGTTCAAAAAGCAATTTGCCTTAAGTAGAAAATGTATACTCATATAATTTATAACAATGAATATAATTACAGGTAAAGCTACTTAACTGTTCCACTTCTTGAAGTTGCTGGGGTTAGACAATAATAACAGAAAGCTGAATAACACACTGATGTAACCCTTCCCTGGAAATGCAGATTAGCTGGAACGTCCATTACTCTTCCTCTATAAGACTCTTACTGGTATACAACTTTTATGGAGAGCAAGCTCCACAAAATAGATGTGCAAGAATTAAAGGTCACTAGTGCCAGATTTTTTTTCCCCAACTGTAAACAGTTTATTTAAAAAATGTAACAAACATACAGAACTGAAGTCTGAAGCAAATAGCTACTAAATTATTGATTCCCTGTCATTCCATCATGTGCATTTGAAATATCTAAGAATAATAGATCAGGTTAACAGAACAGAAGATTCAAGAAGATTAGGTGTGTTTCAGGAGATTGCTATAATCAGAGACACAGATATTCACCCTCCCTAAAGTTTAAAGTAGCTAACCAAAGTTTAAAGCATTGTGTTTAAGGTCGTACCTTGACTAGCAGTCTTTAGTCCTACCTCTATAGTTAATTCTGATTTCCGGGGCATGTTTTAAAATACTGTAGGTACAATTAAACAAGATTCTTAAACTGCAGTTAAAAAGTAGGTCTGTGCTGCAAGTTGCACGGCAGTTAAAGGAAGTTGCTCGTCTGCAGTAGTTTTCCTTGTGGGTGAGGTGAGCCACCTCCAACTGGAGCCTGATGCATTGTGCAAACCTAAGAACATATTGCTTTAGGAAGACTTGAGCTCAAATTTCTCTCTTTCTGGTACTTTCAAAGTAATTTTGTTAGCAGCCCTTGATGCAGTTGTACATTTGCTAACTTAGAGCATTTTTGCATGGCATACTAAAGAAACTAAAAATCTTACCCTACTCTTTATAGGTTGTACATTCAGGGAAGCAAAACAGCATGGACAAACAAACATGCGGGATGTGTTGTTAAGCTCTGACCATATATCGAGCCTCCTCTCCTACCTTCGTGCATCCTTTCACCTTCCTTCCTCTCTATGGTTGTAACAAGCAATTAGTTTTACTAGAATTCTGCCTTCATATGAGATTTTGACACAACCTCGGTGGACCCGGTAGTTTTTAATAGTTGGATCGGTATTTGGGCTGGAATGTCTTCACTGCAGTGACACCGAGCCGAGGGCTGGTGTCTGACAGGGCTGCGCGCCTGACCCCGCCACCGCCAGAGCCGCGACCGCCGTCAGGACTCGGGGCCGTGCCTGATCAGCACCCTGGGCACGGCGGTGTCCCGGGCACCGACCGCCGCGGGCGGGCGGCACAGCCCCGGGCCCGTCACCACTTTCCCCGTCACCGCCACCCACCGTCACTGCCGACCCCGTCATCCCGGCAGTGGCACGGCGGCGCCGACCCCCGGGCCCCATAGCGGCGCTCGCAGCCCGAGACTCCATGGCAACGCGACGCCGCCATTCAGGGGCAGCTGCCGCTCCTCTTACCCGTGTCGGGCTGGGGCTCCTTCAGCAGTGGGGTGCGATCCTCTCCCTCCTCGGGCTCCATCTCGCTGCTGCCACCTGGACCGCGCAGCGCGCTCAGGGCCAGACCGCCCGGCGCCACCGCTGTGGCCGGGAGCGTGGCCTGGCCTGGCCCGGCCCGGCTCGGTTCAGCTCAGATCGGCCTGGCTTGGCTCGGCTTCCCCCGCCGCCGCTCCCCGCCCGCTCCGCTCTGCCCCACCGGGGCCGGGCAGCGGCGGCCGCAGCCCCCGGCGACCACGTGACGGGCAGGGCGGGCGGAACCGACTTCAGTCGCAGCGCCGCGCTGGGGCCGGGCCGCCCTCGGCCGCCATCTTTAGTGAGGGCGGCCGCTCCCCGCTGGCTGACGAAGCGGCACGGCCGCGCCCACAGACGGGTGGTGGGTGTCGCTGTGCCCGAATGCTGGGGGAAAAGTTCCTCATAGGAGAAATCTGATCAGGTTGATCATCACAAGTGGTGGCTCTTCAGTGAAGCCGAGCAGTCTCTCGGTGTGGGTCCACTGCGGCAGCCACGGGCGGAGGAGGGAAGGCTCAAGGTGCAGGCATTGGGTCTCTCTGTAACCACCGAAATGCCATTTAACAATAAATTGCAGTATCTGCAGCACGTGGTCTTTTTGCTCTGTGTGCGTGTGCAGTGCGCAATTCCTGGAGTGGGGTTTTAAAATCATAGAATGTGAAAGGGTTGGAAGGGACCCTAAAGATCATCTAGTCCCAACCTCCCCTGCCCTGTGCAGGGACACCCCCCACTAGATCACGTTTCTGAAGGCTTTACCCATCCTGACTTTGAACACTGCCAGGGTTGAGGCATCCACAACCCCCCTGGGCAACCTATTCCATTGTCTCACTGACCTCACAGCAAAGAACTTCTTCCTAATTTATATAACCTAAATTTCCCCTCTCTCAATTGATACCCATTACTCCTTGTCCTGTTACTACAGCTCCAGACAGAATCCCTCTCTGGCTTTCCTGCAGCCCCCTTCAGATACTGGAAGGTTGCTATGAGGTCTCTACAGAACCTGCACTTCTCCAGGTGAACAGTCCCAACTTTCTCAACCCTTCTTCATAGAGAAGGTGCTCCAGTCCCCTTATTGAATACATGTGAAAATGAGTTGCAGCCTGTGTGTTTCTGGGGTGTTTAAAATGAAGCTGCCTTCCCAGGCATTACCTCTTCTGAGGCACTGCCAGGTACAATGCAGCTGCAATCACCCACACAGAGTCTTGCTGGATAACTTTGGCACAGAAGCTGCAGCCGATGAAGAATTAATCAGGAAGGCTTTCTGTATGGGATGTTCCGCAGCATTTATTCCAACCACGTCTGAAGATGGAAGAACAAACACGAAACCTCTTGCTCACCAACGGATCCCAGGGACAGAGAGAAAGCTCTGCCATCTCGTACGGGGTTATAAAGGTTACAGGACTAATGGAGAAAGAGTAGGGGGGCAGAGAGGGGAGGAAAGAACCAGTGGGGGGACTTCATGAGCGTGGTTAAGGAGAGCATTCTCAGAAAACAAAGGTTCAGGTGGCAGATAGCAAAGGGGGTGGGGAAGCCAACCGGGATAGGAGACACAGGCAAACCTGAAATGGTTGAAGCTAGGAATCCAGGGGGAAGGCCCTTTCAGTGTCTATAACTGAGAGCATACTGGTGGCATAAGCCCACTGACCTCCACCAAAATGCACCAATATAAATTAATAAGCATCACAGGATATGTAATAGAGCTTTTCCTCTTGGAATCTGTGTTTTTCAGCCTCAGTCAAAGCTGACAACAGAGTGGACATCTTTAAGTTTTACAGGCTCTTTCCTACATGGGAGCCACCTCTGCTCATTTTTTCCACTCATCAGCCTTGCCAGGGCTGAGTGCGGAGTCATTTTGATGATGCTGCTGGTCATCCACTGAAAGCTTTGGCTTTGCTAGATGCCTGTGCCATCCTACTAACGTGTAAGTAACTGCCTGGAAAATTCAGCGTACTGGAAAACAGAGGAGTGTAAAAGATTCCTGGCAGCATATTCAGTTGTATCGTTTTACACAAGGTAGATATACTGAGTTTGCAAGTATCAATAAAACAGCTGTGGCTGTGTGCCTATCGTGGTATTACATCTATGTGAAAACATGAAGCAAATCAGTGCTTCTGTTCTAGTTCTGAAATTCAGCCTGAGTGTCTTCTCTGAGTCAAACTTACCTGGAAGGAATGGCCTTACCTGGCCATTCTTAGGGCCAAAATTAAGGGAAGAAAACAGAAAGCCAAAATGTATCAAATATATTTTGCAACATTTTATGCGACGTGGTGATTTGGTGTGTAGTACTCAAAAACTTCAGCTTTGACATTTCACACATGCTCTACTCTTCCTGGCATTTCTGCACATACCACCAGAGACTCCAGTGCACTAGCACCCAGCCCAGAAGGAAGAAAGTGTAGGGGGTGTGTGGGCCAGGACTATGTGCAGCATGCAGAGGATCATGAGTGTGATCACTTCCATCCACAGGCTGAACCCCAAGCTCTCCACAGACTCGTCTCATCATAACACAGGGAGGACAAGGGGCTGCAGGGCCTGCAAAGATAGACAAAGCTTTTCCTAGATGTCCTCTTTTTTTATCTCTTATTTCGTCTCCCCAAGACAAGTTGTATTTTAAATCTATCTACACTCTCAGTACAGGATAGTGCCAAAACCCCCTGCATTAGCAAGGAATGTGGATTTCTCTGCCTTGCTGCCTCCTTCTTGGATCTTGCAGACCCTCGCTGTGGAGCAAATCTTAGTGACACACTGCACCAAAAGCAGCTTGATTATGAGGCTGCAGCCCCACAGGCAAAAGGTGACACCCACGAATACAGATTCAGGAGTGTATGAGGAGCATTAACCTTTGTCACAGCAGATAAGACTGTCATTCCTTACACCCTGGAGGCTGATTTTGTGTGTAATTGTATGGAAACACGCATGGTTTGCCTGTGTTCAACCTACCAGGCACTGCTGGTTGTTGATCTGCTCTGTCAGGCTGTGTCATACTTGTGATGCATCCTCCTGATGTGGAGGATTTGAAGTATTTTTTTACTTTATTTGTTTTTATTTCTTAAAAGGACAATTGTTTGTATTCAAACACTTTTGCCCTGGTTACTTCCATTGCTGGAAGCAGCTGTGCTGTGTCCTAGGCTGGGGAGATGGTGGACAGCATTGCTCAGTGCCCTGCTTCCCTTGTCACCTGATTCCACAGCATAAAAGAGGAAAACAGCAGAGGTTTCCACTTTCTTGCCTAAATCCCACCCTGACATTTCCAATCATCAAGCTAAAAAGACATGCTGCAGCATGTCTCATATAGAGCAGTAGATGGCTCTCTTTCCTCTGAAGTCCTGTTGGGAAAAGAAACACTGAGTCTTAAGAGAAAATCCATCCTTGTTCCCTCCAGTACTCTGGTTCCTTTTGGGCAAGCTCTCATATTAATTCAAGAGTGCAGACAGGATACAGATGTGATGATGTAGGAATCCATTTTAAACTGATTAACTCCACCTATACTCAATGGCTTAGAAGATGAAGAAGGTGGCCAGGGAAAATAGATCACTGATGCTAACTTAAATTGTAGTATTTCCTCATGGAGCAAGATAATACCTTTTCTGTCAACCTATTACATTTTATAGGGTATAATAAAAAAGTTGTTTCTGGGTTCCCACATTTTTTTGAGTCTTTTAAAAACCACTTTTACAAGATACCTTTATTTATTTATACCTTTTTAAGGAATCTGACTTTTGAAATACTGTTTTTTCAAAATAAAGGAGCACAGAAATACAGATCATATTCACAATATAATATCTGGTTATTCTCAAATAACTGAAAGTAACATAAACAGAGTTCAGTGAGTGAAGATTTGTCTAAGTCTCCTTATACACAGTACAGTATACAGCATTTTAAGGTTTTAAATGCCTAACAAGGATATTTAAACTTTAGAATGATAATTTACAAAATAGAAGAATATAAAGTTAAGGTGTCACATTGTTTGGACAAGAGAAAATACGCACATACATCCAAGCAAAACAATTCTCAGGTTTCCCATAAGAGAGCAAGTTGCAGTCAATCAAAAAGGAAATAATTAGGATGCCTTAAGTTAGGCAGTTCTCCTACTGTAAAGCTGAATACAAAGTCATTACTAAATCATGCATAAGATGATGCTGACCAAATCAGAAGTGGCTTATGTGGCTCTGGCAGTACAATGCGTTTTCATCTGTCTGGAAATATTCCGTCTGCTCCAAATGCCTCAGGGCTCCCTGTCACCATGGATATTCTTGCCTGGGGGTTTATATTGGGAGAGGAGACCTATCCTGCCTGCTTATCTTATTGTTTGTTAGCAGAGGCATTCCATGCTGTTCAATTTTTGGCATTGGCTGTGGCAGCAGAAAGCCTGGGACTTTCCTCAATTAGCAACATTGCTTTAATATGGAAGAAAGGAAGGCGTGTATTATGTCCTCTACAAAGTACTCCTCTGGGTTATATAGCAGCGCTCAACTGGATACAGAGAAGTAGCTTAGGCTTTGTACTGCCTAAATTTTAGTTTTGTATTAGCCAGTGGAAGTATAGATTGGAAGTACGGGTAATTTTAATGTCTAGACTCCCTTATTTATAGGTATTCTTCCTAAAGGAAATGAGTGGTGATGATGCTGGACATTTCCTGTTAAACAACTGGCCTCTGTTCAGACCACTCATCTGTACATGGATATATGGTCTCATATTTCTCCTCTGCCAATGGCATTTAGTAATTGCAGTGAATGCTGAACCTCAAGCAAGACAAGGCACTGGGGCTTTGTGGAATCTTCTTTGTTTTTAACTATAGTTGTTTCCTTATGTATAGAAGCCATGAATATCCTTAGGGAAAAGATTCCCCTCAAACTTTGTGGATTATTTCTGCATTTTCTGGGTTAATGGCTTAAAAAACTTCACTGTGGACTACTAAGGGATGTTGGAGTGGTCACTATGAAGAGCAATTCCTTTGTCTATGGACTCATAAAAACATGAATAACTATGGTCTGCCAGACCAATATTCACTTCCCCTCAGCACCCTGTTTCACACAGCAGTCAATAGCAAATGCTGAGGTAAGGGCTTGTACAGACCAAACATAGGATGATACATCCTCTGCATAATCTCTGAATGTTTGAATACACTGACTGGTGACTCAGGTTGTTCCTGAGCAGGATGTGGTATCTCTGCACTGAATAGTCCCTGACTTTTGTCAGACAAGAATTTATGCCATCTGAATCCATGTAAAATTCAGTGTGCTTGTTCACTGTGGCAAGGAGTTCCACATCTGAAGTATATACTATGGATGTGTTAAACCTTTATGGTCTTTCTGAGAAGAAATGCTTTTTTTTCTGAATCCCCAGTAAATACATAACCTCTCCCTATGCACATACCTACCCATAGAAACATTAGCTTTTAAGGCATTTTACTAGTGGAGAGTCATGTTGGCCTTATTCTTTCAGCTGTGTGGCTCAGTCTTGCAAAACCATGTCTTTATACCTGCCCGATGCCAGGTTAGAGTTATTCTTTCAAGAGTTTCCATCCCATGATGTGCTGCATTATAATATTGCAATGTTGAGGCTGTTCAGCTCTGTGGCAAAACAAAATAAATCTGAATTATCCTGTCATGAAAGATAGAATTACGAAGATAAAATATGCTAGTATCTCACAAGTGTTCTCAATAGTTTTGTCCTGTTCCGCATGGGAAGTTGACTGGTAGCTGGATTTGCCAAATCCTGGAACTGCCAAAGAACATCCTGCAGCTCTCACTAAAGTGTTTCCTTTTTTGAATGCAAACCCTTTAGTGAAAGTTAACAGTAAAGCTTTAAAAAATATTTCCACTAGCAAAGCCTTGCTTAGTCTTAGAAGTACCGATAGGTGAAATTATAAATAGTAAGTGAGAGAGTCTGAAAATTATATTTTTCTTGTCAGTAATTAAGTAAATAGTTTTTTCAGAGATCTCAGAAATCTGGATGAAACCCATCATGCAGCACAGGATGATGTGCTTTTTATGCTCAAGGAACCTGATATGCCAATCAAGGTAAGAACCTGTGAATTAAGCACTTAATAATTGCCAGTCTCCTGCATTCACTAGGCATTCTCCTAGTCAATCCAGGAGACTCAAAAATGTGTGTGACAGTGTGATTTCCCTTAGATTGGTTGGGGAAACAGAGGATGACTCTACTCTTTTTTACCAGCAGGTGTCTAAGGAAGATGTCAGTCTGAAGATTCTCAGATGTTTGGTATCTATGTGTGCCTAGCAAAAACAAACAAAGCTGCTTGCAGTGATAAAGACACTTCCCCTTTGACAATGATTTGAAAAATTGTTGAATTTTGAAAGAGTAAGTGTGGTGACTTTTTAATAAAGCATTTTTTTTACAACATTGACCAAAATTTGTCACTCCATGCTTGAAAATTAAACCTAAATTCATGGTAATGATAACACTTCCATAACAAAATCGACCTGTTTTTCATTCTGCAAATACTGGCACCTATCCCTAGCTATTACATCTGGAGGAAGTACCTAAACATGTTACATAAAAATGCAATAGGAGTATTACAAAACAAATGAGAAATAAAGAGGGGAAGGAAGAGAAAGAAGCAAAGAGAGGGAGAGGGAAGCAGAAAAGGAGGCGGGTCCCAATCAGCTAACTTTTAAAATGCTGAACCCCTTTGTACAGCAGTGCTCATACTACCTCAGCTGGGTCATTTGCAGCTGAGAAGCCTTTATGTAGCTGTGATGTGCTGCATGGTGGTGGGGCACAGAAGCTGCTGCAATACTCTCTGGCTGGGGAAGCCAGCTTTCCTCAGAGATACCAGCATCGGGGGTCTCTGCTACCTCACTGCAAGCCCTGCCTTATCCTCCTGTGGAGTGGTGGAGCCTTTCAAAAGCCCTTGTCTTTTCCCTCCCTCAGACTGGCTCCATGTCCATGCCTGCCTCAGGATATCTGTCTGGGGCATTTTTCCAGGTTATTTTACAGTTGTTAATCCCAGGAAGATTTTGGTGTATGACTTCACAGGTGTCACTCTCTACACCTCAGGATTTTGAAAGGTACATATTTTTAAATTTAGCCTTTAAAATCCTCAGCTAAGTAGGCCCATGCACCTGTTACGAACTCCCAGTTTTCTCCTGAGGCTTGCTTTTTATCTTACCCTACACTTCAGATGGCTGTAGGGAAACTGTTCTTTCTGACTAGCATGGAAAAGTCTTCTGCAGTCTTTCATAATTTTTATATGTTCTTTAAATACCTTACAAGCATTCTTCCTTCTGTTTGCTGGGGAGCATGTCTCCAGGGTTAGAATTTTTAAAGATATATAAAACACATCTCTACTTTCTTTGTGGTCCATGTCAGGGAGTAAATCCTGACTTGATTCAGTTGGTGTCAACACATCCATGTTTCTCAG
This sequence comes from Pomatostomus ruficeps, assembly GCA_013400735.1. NCBI lineage: Eukaryota > Metazoa > Chordata > Aves > Passeriformes > Timaliidae > Pomatostomus > Pomatostomus ruficeps. The sequence continues at coordinate 28,761 of VYZT01034704.1, read as the reverse complement.
AATCACTTTTGGAACAGCCTGGCCATGTACAAGGTGAATATCAGCTGGATCGGATCCTGACCTGGTGCCTATCACATAATCCTTTGTACCTGGGTGTGCAACACATTATTGTACTGCCATACCTTGCTGAGAGAGCGACCCTCCGCTTCCTTACCACCAAGACTCATTCTGTGTTTTGTACTATGCAGTGCATAAAAACTGTTTGTCCTGTTGTCGAAAGTTCTGTTTACTAGAGAAGGGGAAACAAGATAACAGTAATTCCTGCAGTCAATAAAACAGCAACCTGGTTGTGCTTTACATTATGCCAATTAAGATGAAGATGTATAAGCATTGCAACTAAGCATAAGTAAAATGCAGTTGGAAAATTTTAACAGCTGTTTCAGACATAGTAAGAAATGTAATTGCAAACTCCTAAGCTCTGTGTCATCCAACCATTGAGACTGTTATGCAGTTATGCAGTCTCAATCCTTGGAGGTTTTCAAAACCTTTCTGGATCAAGCCCCAAGAAACCTTTTCTGACCTCATTACTCATCCTGCTTTGAACAGCAGGGTGTATCAGACAACCTCCTGAGTCCTCAACTCTGAATTTTCCCATGATCTTGTGATCCTGTGACCCCTCTCAGGACTAAAAACATCACGTGCACTAGGTGTCTTAAATATAGTTCGTTTGTTTTTTCATATCCAAAGCAACCTACAAGAAAAAAAGAGAGGGAAGTGAAGCAAAGTGAAGAGAAAAGAAAAAAGAAAAAAAGGGGAAAAAAAGAGAAAAGAGAAAAAAGAAAAGGAAAACCTCCCAGAACTGCTATTAGTGGTCAGCAAAATCACAGAGTAAGTCTTTAGCCTAAAAACACAGCAAGGAGACCTTAAAAAGTTGTCCAATATAGGACACATTTCAGACGTATGACAGCAATGTCCAAACATTCGGTTGTTACAGCAAGGTTTGGAAAGATGTAGCTCTTGAGTGCACACCCTCCTCATTTAAATAAACAAAAATGCTGCTTTGGGTGATTGGCAGTGGAACAAACAGTTGCTTTTTGGACAGTGTGAATGAATACCCTACAGTGGCATTACTCAAGGACTAGGTTTATTTAGACTGTGGCGTATTTGGTGACTTGAAACATGAAACCTTTACTCAGTTCCTTCTTAATCGCTGAGATTGGACTCCACAACCTCCCTTCTCTCTTATAGGCAGTATGTGGTCAGAGTTAGTCTTCAGGGAGAGATAACTAGTGTTTACCTGTGTCAAAACTAAACATGAAGTTTTGTGCAAGTTTTATAAATAGTTTGAGTGTATTTTTAAAATAATTCTTAATGATTCTGTCTATAGTAGCCATTTTAGCTACTACAGGGACTGATCCTGTAAGGGGCAATTTGTGTAATATGAGGTTGACTCTCATGTTATGTGATTGTCAAATAGATGTCATCTAAAAAAGAATGGAGTTTCTAGGCAATTTTACCTATATAATTAAGGTCTACATACCTCTAACTATTTTCCTTGATACCACAGTGGAGTGGGTTGGAAAGGGAAAGATTCCTTGTTTTTCTTTTTTTTATTTTTAGATTAAAAAAAAGGACAAACTAAACTTAAATGTCACAGTTTTAGCTTTTGATCAATTTCCAAGCAGAAAGTTTGGGGGTTTTTTCAGAATGAAAAAAAGTTGCCCTGCAAGAGATCACATCCTACAACTTTTCATTTTAACAGCTGGTTCTAATTCTGTCTTCTTTTCTTTTTTTGGTGTTGACCTTTTCTGGATGTGACAAGATGGAGGATACCAGGACTGAAATAGTATAGTCTACACCACTGAGAAGTGTTTTTCTTTCCCTCTTGACAATTCTATTTAATTTCCTTGGGAGCAGTCCCCTGCTCTCTCCTTTCTGGGACACATTCATCTCTAAAGGATTTTGGTCCCTTGACTCAAGAGCAACTTCACAGATTTTTGCCAAGCTGCCTGGAGATTGCCTAGCCTGACCTCTATGTTATGGAATACAGAATTTCAGCAAGTTGACCCTCTATTTAGCCTCATTGCATTTAGACTTTTGAAAAGGCATTCAGGTTTAATGGGAAGACATAAAAGGAAACAAAAACCAGTTTTCCTTAGTAATGTGTTCAGGAAAATAATCTCTGTTGACAGTATATGCCTCATCTCTAACTTGCATTTCATTGACTTTAATTGCCTGCCCATTAGTTCTTTTTACACTTTCTACCATAGATCAGCACCTGGTATTTTCTTTTTATCAAAGAAAGAAGTGTTATGAAGGCTCCTCTCAGTCTTCTCTAACTGATAAATTAAAATATGCATCTCTTTAGTCTGTTGTTTTAGGACATTGTCTCCACAGCTTGATTTACTTTTGTGTAAAATGTGGGAAATAAGTTTTGTCTACACCATGAATTGCTCTCAGGTGAGTCTGCTTCTGAAAGGAAGCTGCCTCTGCCTACAGGGATACACTGGTCTATAAAACAGACTGCTGCACTAACATTCCCTTTTTTATGGGTACATGAATGTCATAAAAGCTATTACAGAAACCCACATTCATTACAAAATCTGCCAGTTTTTATATCCTTAATTTAAAGTGAAGTTACAATGTATGAATGCACATACTCCAGAGTGCTGTGATATACTAGTCTATGACATTAGGGAAACGCCGGGTTTAGAAGTTCCTTTTTAAAAGCCTGTAATTGAAATTTACAGTTTAATTATAGGCTATAGTTTAAGATAATTAAATCCTCAGGGAATTCTTACCTTCTTTAAAATCAAATAGTGCTAATTCACACTAAATTATTTAATAAAAATAAGGTTTTTCTTGGCTGTTTCAGCTATATTTGCAACAAAGAGGGCTTGCACTGACCTTTTGAAAACCCTCAGAGCAAGGAGAATAAGGACACTAAGGTAAAATGATTAATGAAGCTTGGTAAATGGAATTTCATCACATACAATTGTAAGAAATACTGCCCTAGGAAAACAGATTTTTGAGGACAACCTGTCATCATTTACATATGGTTTTAACTTCTCTCACTTTCACAGAAAGAGCATGTTTGTATATGTTTTAACATGCCCCTACTGTATGGTTGAATGTTTTACAATCAGAGAATAATTCTAAAATAAAATAATGGCATTACATGAGCTTGCTTCCTAAATACTCTGCATATATGTATCAAATAGGACACAGTATATCACTCAAAGTTAAGGGGCTAAATATAGCAAATGATGAAAAAAAGCCCTCAGTTCTTTATCAATGTTACAGAGATTTGAGTGAGATGAAGGATACAATTTTGAGTCCTGACTTCTCTAAAGCCAGTGATTTCAGTGCCACTGATTGCTGTAAAGGCAAGAGTCTACTTTAAGGCTGCCTACAGTGGAAATTTGAAGCTACACATAAAATCATTTTACACCTACCCTGTTCACTGACACTTTGGAGGACTTTCCATACATCAGCAACAAGAACACAGGGTCATTTTGCAGTAGTTCATTACAGTTCTGTGAGATTCATCAACGGCCAAGAGCTACTGTCCTGGGAAAAACAGGGGACAAGCTCCTCATTTTCATTCCATTATGGTCCTTTTGCACTGCTTAGTTAGTTCAAAAGGGCCAGGGAGCTTGGTAACTGAGAATTATCTTTGCTGCTGAGGAATTTCTACGTGCATCATTTCTGGATTTATTCCTCAGACTTTCACATTTCCCAGAATACAATTTTGTCATTCCTTCTTTAATTCCCCTTTTTTTTCAGAATCTCATTTTTAAAAGTGAATCTCTCAAAACTTCATGAAGTCTTAATCATGAGGTCCTTCTACAAGGACCTTTCCTAAAAGACAGTGCTTCATTTTGTTGGGGTTTTTCAAAGCCCATATATAATATTACATATAACACTATAACACAGTATTTGCTGACTTGATCACATATATTTTTATGGGTATGTTTAAAAAGTGTACAGGTATTTTAAAATTAAAATACTATGAAAACGTAAGTATATAATTCCAAGATATTAAGATTTTTCCATGTTTTTTTAACAAAGAAGAAGCTTTTCCTGTTGTTTGAACATAGCTTGCTTGTTCTTATGCCAGTCTTTGAACTGGTACCTTCAAACAGTGCCTGATCCAAAGCTTGTCAAAATTAATGTCTTTTTTTTTAAGTTCAATTCACTGAATACTCAGTGAGGATTCTTAAGATATAACCATCTTACATGCTCTGGAGATAACAAGATATTTCAACTACTTGTCTTGATTTCCTGATTAGAAATGTAATAGATATTGGTGCTTTAAGGATGGGATTCACCTAGTTTGTTTAGAAGGCCACTTTTGAATGTTCATTCAAACGTTGGTATTTCAATGAGTCATACAAATTGTTCTGAAAAGTGCCTGTTTCACTCCACTGTTCATCCAGTGAATGTAAATAACCAGTTAAAGAAAATTGCACAGTCCACATTTGATCAGGTGAATCCTAGCCACTCTGGGTACAGTAACAGTTCAGGTTGGAAGAGAATTTACAAATAATATTTTTAACCAAGGGAAATGTCTTCAAATCCTAGGGAAAAAAACCCAACTTCTTAATTGTAGTGCAGACCAGATTTTCGTAAAGCTCCACCCTGATAGCTCAGGGCAAGTTTCAGTGCATGGCACACCCATTGACAGTGTAGTATAAAACGTTATGACACATTCCATCATCAGAAACAGCATCAGAGGTGTTATTACTGATCACTTCTGGGAGAGCTTTAGAGGCTCTGCTCCTGTCAGTACTCTCCAGCAAACAGAAATTCTTCAGGCTTACATCCAAGCAAGGAATGTGCCCTTCTACTACCACAAATGATCTTCCACCCACTTATTTTTAGTATTCATTTTAATTCTTGTCCACTCACTATGAGTGATAAAACAGACTATTGCTTCCTATTTCCATGAACTGCTGAATCAGTTTCTGCTAGGACCTCATCCAAAGCCTATTGAGATTGATTAACAGATTTATCCATCCCCTAAATGAGCTCTGCTGCAGGCCTTGAGTTCAGTGATGTGTAAGCAACTGGCTAAGCTTTTGAACAGAGAATATTATGCTGGAAGAGCCTGTAGTGATCTTCTGATTCAAATTTCCACATAATGTAGCTCTTCATATTTCCCTGAATTTGCCTCATTTCATGGAAACATATTGTTTGCACCACAATCTGGAATGCCTGCTGAATCCAGTTGAGTATCAGACCATCCAAGTTCACTGTCTAATGCTAAAAGCAGACACAGGGCATTGACCATTCTAGTCCTCGCTGCTGCAATTTTCATGGAGATTTCCCCCAATATTTTAAGTACTGTAGTGCTTAGGTTTTTATATTTACAACAGCAGTTTTCTACATGTGATATTAGAAAAAAGCAGACTTGCTGTGCATATATTTCCAGCCAATCTTCATACAATTACTAGAGATTTCTAGGTGCTGAGGTCTTTCTAATTGACCAAGACAGAAGTTGCTTGCCGGTCTCATTAAGAAACCATTCTGGTTTTCTGTATTTACTTAAACACATTTTTATTTAGAATATACTTAGGCTGCAACCCAGAGGTGCTATTTCTGCTGGTACTGTTATATATATTCAGGCTAGACTTAAACTACGTTGTAAAGAAAGAGGTAACAGTATAGTAGTTAGCACAGCCAGTGCTGCAGATAACTTTTGTAGTCTTTACTGGCTCTGTTCGTCAGACACCATGAAGGCTTAGCAAAACAAGGTTCCTGTGTAGCAGTGAAGGTGGTAAAAGTGGAATTTTCATAATGATGACATACCACAGATGGGTGTAAAACTTGAGTCTGGTAATGCTTGTTTAACTCCAAAATGTGAACATTGAACAGAGATGGAACTAGCTTCTCTGGTTGGCATGCTGAACACAAGAGCAACCTGTTTTACCTCCCAACTTATGTCTCTACTGTATCCACTTGACTGGCTTGGAGCAGTTGAAGATTATTAAATCTTTTCATGTGAAGTTATACTCCTTCAGATTTATTCCTAATATGCAGAAGTTAGGTCCAAAACAAATTTCCCTTGCATGGTGATCTTTGTGCACAAATTAGTCTTTCAGGTGTTCATCAGAAAGAGGCATTTAAAACATACTTTGGTCTGAAATGCTGACAAGTGATTGTTTCTATGACCTTGAAAATGATGTGTAGACCAGCTAAGGTCTTTTGTTTAGTTAAAACACAGATGTCCTAGCAGTTAATTAGTACTAATGTGATCTGTTCCTTCTGCTTGTTCTGGAAGGACAGGTATTTTTTTAGCTGAGAATGTTGTGTACTCTATAACAGAAGCCAGTGAGTATGCAAAAGCTTTTTATAACTAAGTGCCCGTAAGTTTAAATTTGACCAGTTTAGCACAAACTGAAGCACTGCGTGTTTTTGTTTGAGTTACCAATCTGAACGAAATCAAACTGTGACACATAACTGTGTAACAAAACTCTAGCATAGACAACTGCCAGTGGAAATGAGCAGATTAACAGGGTGCTGGGAGATTTAACAGTCCTATAGTTGGTAGGGTTGTGTGATCAATTATGCTTACCTGAAACCCAAGTCAAGTCTAACAGAACAAATAGCTTGGCACTTAGTGAGCATGAATGGGATACCAGTTTAGCTCAATTCTCTCTAACTGTGCTAATTTTCAAATTACTCATGACCCATTTTTATTCTTTGTGTGCAGAGAAACGTGCACAGTAGGCTTGAGATACATGGTATAGTTATAGGCAGTCATTGGCTATAGGGCTGAAAGTTTTCTTGTTTCTTATCTGCCCATGCTTCACAGTTTTTTATCTACATATTTACTGATACCCACTTCTGGGGCTGTGGGGCTGTGCTGCAAACAGGGCCACTGAAATGAGCTGCATTAGTTGTAAACCTCTCTTCAGAAGGAACTGTATAGCACAGGCTGCAGAATAGGGTTTGGAGGGCTGTGGATTGCAGAGCTGTGAGGTGCTGAATGGAGAATGGGAGAGGGAGCTATCACACAGTAAAACTGCTCCCTTTTCAGGTACAGTAGTAACTGGGCACCAAAGAAGGACCACATTTGATAAAGGAATGTAGGATTTGAAGTGGTGTTTCAGGGAAACCAGAACTTATATGACAATGAAAATTAGCAGCTGCAGAGCACTTTTGAAAATCAAGACCTTGTATATGCTGGTGAGACATTACTCTTGCAATTATGTCTGAATGGGCTAATATGTGTTTTAAGTTTTCTGTTAACTGGGAACTCACTGAATCCTTATATACCACACTTGATTTCTAAATGGTATGTTTAACCATGAAAATAGTCTATTTTCATAATTTCATTTCCAAACAGGATATCCTACACTGTACTAAAGGTACCTACAGTGTAGTATACCCTGTTTGGAAATGAAATGCTGAAAATATCTCTTGAGTGCATGGATACATGTGTAAGAAATGGAGCTTGTATATTGTTATAGAATGGAATTTAACAATTTCTCTTCCTCTGTTTTTTATCTGTTCTAAGTCTATTCAGGACAGAACGAACCCTAATATTGACAATCCATTTATTTTCTTACTTTCTGCTTTACTGGCATTTTTGTAGAAGAAGAGATGAAATATATATACCAAAGTATCTTAAACTAGTAAGCCCCTAGGAGAGAAAAGGGAAGATGGGAGTCCATAATACTGTTGCACAACTGGGCAAAATCTGTGACACTTGCAAGCATTTTCACTAATGAACTTTTGGGCTAATTCATGCTAATGAATTAAACAGTGCCAGCAAATGTTCTTGGGAATGGAAATTGATTGTCTCTACCCTCAAGTTGACCTTGGCATGGTTTTGCCCTGGCCACAGTGTTCTCTTGAATGATTTGTGGTACAGCTTGGGGGTTAGAATGGACCATACCCGATAGGAAGTTTGGACGTGACCACCTTGTTTTGGAGACTGAGAGAGCTGATTAGTATTGATAGGTATGGTGGAGTGCCAGTTTGGCTCAGTGCCAGGGAATGGAGACATGTGTACTACGTGTAGCTTTGCCATCTGAGGCTGGGGTTCTTGGGATGCAATGCTACTTGTAAGCTCTTTTTCCCAGTCTCCAAGAAAAGGAGTGGCAGTGACTGTTCATCTTCCCTGGCTGTTTCTCGCATGTAACAAGGACTTACTAAAACCAACAGCAAACATCTCCCAAACTTTGCCTTCTTATGCATCTTTTGCAGGTGAGGAGCTGCCAAGACTGACATAGCACGCATCAGTTGGTTGCTGTACTATCACCCCTTCCCTAGTCTATAGAGGTGGCACTCTCTCTTCTGTCACCACAAAGGCTGGTGCTCCAAAAAGAATCAGCAGAGGTATGAAAACCTGGAAAAGAGAATGTAAAAGATGTGAAAAGACTGCATGACTGCCTGGGATACAATTAGAGCAGAGTGTTTATGCACATTACTGTTCATATCTGATTTTCATAAGAACATAGCGTGATGCTTCTGTTTAGGACTATGATTGCATTTGGCTGTGTACCACAATGCAGAGGATGCCAGTCCAGCACTTCTGAAGAGGCACACATCAAGAATCGGGTGTAATTTCTAAATGTATTAGACTTGTGCTGGGATGAAAGAATTTGGACTAATCAAACATTAGATGTTTGTTAGTCACAGTTATGATGAACATGCTAAAGGAACATGATCTTACCCAAGCTGCTTAAGTGCACTTTTTGAACTCTGAAGGTGGGTTAAGATTTATAAGTAGGCGTGACCTTATTTTGCAAATATTGGGCACAAAGGACAGTCCATCCAGAGCTGCATTACCAATCGCTTCACATTTAAGTAGCTACGAGGCTCCTTGAATTTCTGCCAGCGTCCTTCTCCCTGTTCAGACCCAGAACCGTTCCCGATTCGCCTCCGAGCCCGGGCCCCTGGCCAGCGCGCCTCTGCGGGCTCTCTGGGTCTCTCCATGTCGATATCCGGGCAGCTCCCCACAACAGGCTGCAGGCAGAAAGCATTGCTCTCGGTGTTGCTTTTGCAGGGTGTTGGGCTCTGAGAATCCCACCCGTTTCCCAGCTGCATCAGCCCCAGGGTGGGGGAGCGATGGCTGAGGGGAGGTGAGACGCACCCGTGGGTATCTCTGCGTAAACACAAGTGTGTTGCCACCGGGCCGCCCCCCGCTCCCCCCGGGAACGCCCCGCGGGTGCTCATGCGGCTGCCGCCGGCGGAGCGTGCCTGGCGCTGGGGCAGCGGCGGCCTCTCCCTTCCCTTTCCCGCCCGCCAAGGCGCCTCCCGCTTGGCCACGGCCACAGCCCCGGCCCCGGCCCTGCGCACAGCGGCGGACTCACCGCGCACGGAGAGCCATGGCTCGGTCCCGCGGCGAGCTCCACTTCTTCCTCCTCCTCCTCCTCTGCAGCTCCGCGGCGGCCGGGTACGTGGGGCCGAGGCGGGCGGGGGCACCTCACCTTCCTTCCCTCCCGCCCGGCGCGGGGGCTCCCCGGCGGCCGCCTGGCAGCCGGTCCCGGGAGCGGGCAGAGCGGCGCTGCCCGCACCCCGTTCTGCGCACCCGCATCACCTGGGGGCTGAGCATCACCTCCAGCCTCCGCAGCCGAGAGCAACAGAAGAGCTTGGCAACATGTGTCCTATGTCTTTATGGGGACGCGGTTACTCTTCCTGAGAGTGTGTTTCACTCCCTGCCCTTTCTCTCTTTGCCCGTTTGGACTTTACAGACCTACGTTCCTTGTGGCAGTTCCCTGGAACATCAGGCCTGGATCAAACCTTACTGTTGGGGTAGCTCTGCTGCCGGACAGCCCAGCACAGGTCACCGTAAAGGGAGAAGTGTTCAGAGATAACGAGACCATCTTGAGCAGGGAAATGGTCTTTGAGAAAGGTAAGAAAAAGAACGGACTTAGTTTGGAAGTATTTCAGTTTGCTTCTCACAGAAATATTGTGTTCCTCCCAAAATATCACAGCTTCTAAATGGTACTAAAATGGGAAATTTGTTTTACCAAGTAGGAGTCGCTGTGGGAAAATAGTCTTGTACACTGCTGGCTCTGTTTGGGGTTGGGCAACTGAGCTGGATGTGAGTGATTGCATGGGTGTGGCAACTCTCTGTAAATTCTGAAAATAATCAAAAAGTAACGACGTGTGAAGAATGTGGGATATCTGAGGAACCAGGAAGTACTCTGGTCAATGTAGCGGGGCCACTGAAGAAGTAGAGGAAGAGTTGGTTACTGCTAGCTTGTTAAGGCGCAAAGTGGAAGCATGTGGGAGAATGGAAAGGGTGGAACAAACAAGGTAATACAGCAACTGGAGCTGCTGCTTCATGCCCTAAGAAAGAAATGCCCCGAGGACCATAGGAAAGTGAAGATGACTGTTTCAGACACTTGGAAGCTGTGCATTTGTAAAAACAGGAATTCTTAAGGATCAGGAGCTGAATTGTGGAGAGGCTGGGGTTTGAACCTAAGTAAAGCTGAGAAGAGACTGATTTAATCTGTGCTACCAGGCAGGGGTAGTGGATGTGGTGGGAGTTCTGAAGAACTAAGATAACTCAGCCAATGTTCCTTTTCAGAAATGCCAACTGGCAATGGAAGCATAGAGATATCCTGCCTGAGATTTGTCCTCATGAGAAAAAAAATATTTTGTATGGATAGTCCAGCTTTCACACTGCTCTTAGTATGAGGCAATATAAATGACATCTAAACTCCACCATTTTATTTGTTGAAAGTAGAGAGTCTAAGGGCAGCATGAGGTACTGAAAACTCTACTCTGCTATAATGCAGTTTCTCTACTGCTTGTGTAATTCTTCTATTAATGTCTTACAGTAATGTAGATGCCTTAGTTGGAAGCATCACACCTTCATTTTGAACCCTTCGCAGCCTGTAGAGAAGATTGAGGCTTTGAGTGTTATGGAGTGCATTTGAGCAGATCAAAAAATTTTGGTATAGAACCAAAACAAACCTAAACCAACTAATTTTTTTGGTTTTCTTTTGAAAGCCAAAGTTTTAAAAAGAAAATAAAGTGTCTTCTCCTTTTCTTCCTCTAAGTATACTGGCTGTTATTTCCTGCTTCTGTTCTGCTTTAACATAGAGTTCAGTGAGTCTTGCATGAGTTTCAACCTGTCTATTTTTGTCCTTCTCAACATATAAAGCCAGACAAGCAACTGGTAATTCCAAGCTTGTGGAAGGATGTGTCTGTCTGTATCTTCTGAGCACGCAGAATAATGCTTGACTCTGGGAGCTGCTGAAGTCAGAGTGAATGGTGGGTTATCAGGAACAGGTAGGACACTGTATCAGACTGGATACAATGAGGAAAAAGGACAAATGCTAGAGTGCATTACTAGCTTCTAATATTTCCCCATCTTTTAATATCTTTTTAATATTTTCCCATCTTTAAATTTTCTATGCTTTTTTACTTGATAAGTGAAACAGAAAAAAACAGGTGCTGAGCATACTGTGTATTTCTTCTTGCAAAATTCTTAACATTTGGTGTGTAGCCATCAGTTTTTTCTAGTCAGGTTATATAATCTGTTAGTCATTTGTTTTCTGTGAACAAATATGTAAGCAAAACTGTTAAGGGCCAGGAGCAAGTGAACTGCCCTGTAAAAGAGGATGTAGGCTTGAAGACATATATCCAAAGGTGCTACAGGTGTGGATCAGTTCTGACTCAGAGAGAAAGCAAGTTGTCAGAAAGAAGCAAAAGCAGCTTGCCAGAATAAGAACATAAATATTTTAATTTTGCATTGAAGAACACAACAATCGTAAGATAAAATAGGAAGTGGTATTGTTATAGCTGAACTTAGTCTGTGACTGAAGGAGGACTTGGTTTTATCAAGCCAGTTGTTGCAATTGAAGGAAAAAACTCAAGCATATCTCCCGGCAAACAAAATCTTCTTTAAATTACATAATTGCTGCATATATTAGTGCCCAAAAAATGTTGCTTTATCTGTCACTGAATACCTACCGTGGTTAGGCTGCACATTCAGTGGCACTGTTGCTTAAGCTGGCTCACTTATGCTCTGTAGTTTTCCTTGCATGGTGACAGCAAAAGCAGGGGATTAACTGCTCTGAGGAACTGATCTGACTGGAAAAATAAAGTTTTTATTTTATTTGAATGTTTTTTTAGGCCGACAGGTCCCCTGGTTCAATGTGCAAATGTTTGTGCTGATGAAACTGAGTTGGAAATTGGATGCTGGAGACATAGGACAGGCTGAGGACACGGTTTTTATTAGGGATGTTTAATCTGGCAGGCCAAGTTCATTCAAGTACCTAGGTGTAAGAGGTATTACATACCTGTCTGGCAAATGCTTCTGCAATTGCCTTAAATTAATGATTCAGCCTGGTTCTCTAGCAGCGGCTCAATATGATACATATATTGGTCTAAGTTTCTGAGTTAGCTCCATAAGAAGACCTTGTTGTAGAGACATGGGTTTTTTAAATTTCTGTAGTATAATTCTTGCTTTGTATAAGAAATAGAGTGTTTGCCCTCTGATGGTTAATAAAATATTTACTGTTATAATATTACTGGAAGTGGAATTTTGGTATCTGAGTGATTCTTGGGAAATTGTCTGTTAGAGAAACACTTCAGCAAGTCGAGATTGGTTCACATCATTATTATGCTTTTTATGTAACAAAGGGAAAATAAATATTAATAAGTGGCAAGTGGATATTTGGAGTGAAGGAGAAAGTGTGCATGCATATGAATTTAAAGATATTTTGAGCTTGGCTAAATATTCCAGAATCCAGATGTACTGTATAGGAAGAGAGATTGTTTAGGACCAATATTTTGTTACAGAAATTAAGTTAATTACATTTAATATAGTAAAACCAAACCAACTAAATGTTTACAAGGGGGAGTTTGCTGCTACAGGTAAACTTTGTGTGAGCAAGCACAATCCAAAAAAACAGAATGCGTCACCAGGATAGGTTTCCATTGCCTTGAGCAGACTCCAGGTAAACACAAAGCACTAACTAAAGATGTTTGTGTGCACTGTACCGAGCCTTGACACACTTTCTGTGGAGACGCAGTATCAGAAAGATCCTCACTCTGCTTGAAAATGACTGCAGAAGGTAACAAAGGCTTGTGTGCAATTGGAGCTGTTGGGTTTTCTGTGTTAACAACAGAAAAAAAGAAGTTATGGGAATAACAGATGGGCAAGTTAAATTCCCTGCACAAATAGCTTGATCTTTAGTGATTGCAGTGAAGGGTGACTCTTGCTATGCGTATTTATCCAGTCATTGATAATAAAGATGTAGTATGAATTGGCAGGAGGTGTTTTATTACAGGGTTTGCTACCCAGACGTTGCCATGTGTATGGGAAACCTTAATTGCAAGAGGTTCTGAAAAGTATTTTCTGTGTTGGTGCTAGAATGATTTGAAAAGAATAAGTAGCATATGAGTTGGAAAAAAAGTATTGGTTTTCAGAAACGCTTTTTGTGTAATGAGGTGTCATCATTTTCCCAACAGCGTGAATGTTTTTTACTTCTAAAGAACAAGATTAATTAGTTAGAGCTTTTGCTATTTAAGGTGCAACGTAACATATTTAAGGCATGCCGAGTGAGAATTACGTGAACTTACTGAAAAATTTGGTTTACAGTAACATGGATAGTTTGTAAATTGCTTGTACCTGTTAATTAATTTATGCTGCTTTTCTGTATTTCTGAGAGGAGTACACTTATTTCTTAACAGAGGTTACTGAGCTAGAGCGTGGTAAATACTCAGCTAGGACTTATGAAGCATGATAGTTTGTGAGAACGTTTGTCAAGCTCAGACATGTAGGGATCCTCCATACAGACAATGGAAAATCTCCTTTTACCAGAAGGCATGTTTTACATACTTAATAATATGATTCTGACCACATTAGTGTGAGAAACAGTGAAAAACACTAGGAATAGTAAATTGTAAAGTAACACCTAAATGGGAATGAATGGCCTAAAACCGCCAGTCCCTGTTATTAACCTTGAGTTGTCTCTGTACCTCATGTCAGAATAAAATGACTGAGCTATTGGTGACTCTGCTGTCTGTGCTGAAAAGCTGTGGGATGAAAGGTTTTGCTGGCAGTTTAGTAGACCATCTTTCTGCCTAATTTTTCTTCAATGCCAAAAAGCCGAACAGTGAGAGAGCAGGAGTTGCAGCAGTGATTTTGCATCCATAATCTCCATATCCAAAAGTATGTGTAGCTGTGCCTCATGAAAAGTAAGTTGAATAGTCAGCATATGCACATAACCTGTGCAAAATCAGAATGAAGGAGAAGCTTTTGGGAAGGAGGTTGGACCCAGCTGGGGCTGGACCCAGAGACAGCTGAGCTAATAGAGAAGGCAGCACTCTCTTATGGGCTTTCATATTGCTGGAGTACATAAAAAAAAAACCAAACTCAGGAACATAAAAGAGAAGAACAAAACCCAACAGGTTTCTGTTCCTTTTGTTGAATCCATCCTGCTAACAGGCCCATTAAGCTGTTTGCAGAAAAATGGGAGTAGTGATCCCATCCAGTACTTGAGCTTTATTTTATTGTTTGGGTGCTGTTTGAGATTTGAGGGAAAGAGTCCTTCTGTGACTCAGGAAAAGTTACATGTTTGTACATGAGGTTTGTCTGGTCTCCATGTTCTTTGTCGATATCCAGCCAAGGAGGGTGTGGCAGATTGAGTGCTACAGGCTGTTTCACAGTACCTTCAGAAGGGTGGGATAAAACAGAAGTGCAGACAGTGGGGCAACTCATACAGACCAGGGAATATTACATGTCCCAGTATGTGGTTCCCTGTTGCCACTGTGAACTGGAGGGGCTTTGCAGCTTTTGGGAAAGGGAGGAGAGAGAACAAACTAAAGGCTGTAAATTAGGGGAAAAAAGGGATGGCAATAAACAACAGCAGGAATTGGTAAGTAACATGCTCTCAGAAACAAGAGTGGGAAGCAAAGGGTGAAAACTCCTGAGGGATTCATACTAAAAGGATAAGTACACATTAACAGAACAGAAAGGTAAGAAATGAAGTAACTAAACACAATCTAAACTGGCCAAAAAAACAACAGAAAACAGGAAAACTGTATGCAGAAACTGCAAATGAGATCAGATTACAAAGGAATTTAAAGAAGTAGCATGGGTAATGAAGAACAAAATTGCCAAGGTAAAACCATCAGTAGGAAAGAATGTGAAGGATAATAAGGCAGGGTTTTTAAATACCATATTGGTAGCAAGAAAGCTAGCAAAGGATGTGGCTTGTTACTCTGATGAGAAGGGGTTGATGAATGATGCTCAGAGGCAGTAAGTGTTAAGTCTTCACTAGGAAGATCAACTAACTGTCATGGAAAAGGCTTAAGAGTGAAGATAACAAAAGTGGGGGAACAGTTTAAAGAGTACTTTGGTAAAGTAGGTGTTTAGGCCTGATAAAATTGCCTGTAGAGTATATAGGGAATTGACTGAAATAATTTAAAATCTGCTAGTGAAGTCTTGAGAGCATGAATGAACAGAGAGGTTCTGGAAGACTGAAAACCTGCAAATAAAATGTGTTGCACCATGGATTGGCAAGGGTTGTAGGTGGAGAAGAAGCTGGATTTTGTTATATTTTGATTTTACTAAGGCTTTTGATAGTCTGGCATGGCACTCTGGCGAGCCAGCTGGGGAAGCAGAGACAACATGAAATTCTTATTTAATATGTTTGTGGCTGGATGGAAAATAGTGTTCATCAAGTAAGTCTAAGGGGTTCACTCTCAGATGGAAAATGAGTTGCCCTGAAACTATTGTTCAGTATGACTGACATGAATGAAAAAGGGGGAATGTTTATTGGATTAGTGCAGGGGTGGTAAGAACACTGGGAGAAAGGATTAGATTCTGAATGAATTTTGGCAATGCCAGAAATTATTAGGGGAAAACCTGGAGTGTGATTCACTAGAACTAGTGCATAGTTCTGCTTTCGTTGATGAATAAAAGGGCACATGTTTATTGGATGGGGAACAA
The DNA here is from genome assembly GCA_013400735.1 of Pomatostomus ruficeps. Classification (NCBI taxonomy): domain Eukaryota; kingdom Metazoa; phylum Chordata; class Aves; order Passeriformes; family Timaliidae; genus Pomatostomus; species Pomatostomus ruficeps. The sequence goes on along the minus strand of VYZT01034704.1, from coordinate 12,896 downwards.
GGTGATGCAGTCCTGCAGAAAAAGGAGTGTGTGTATAGGGGGGATGATGGTTTAAAGGTAACAGAAGGTGAAGGCTTCTAACTAATACTGCGGTGCGCCAAAAAGAAGGTAAATACTGTACTCAAAGGTATACACAGAAGTATTTTCTGTAAGCTATGAGAAAGTAGTCTAGTAATCTTCACAGCCTAATTAGGCGTCCTGGGGAATGCTGTGCTTGATTTTTAGCACTCATGGTGGAGCCTGTGAACCAACTGGAGAAATGCCAGGGAGAGCAGAGGGAAAGATTGGAGATCTCTCAGGAGACAAGTTCAAACCTGACAGAAGAAGAAGGGCCTACACATGAGAAGAAAATAAACTGCGGAACTCCATGTCCCAGTTGTTGTGGATGGAAAACACCATTGCACAAATTTACAAGACAAAAGTCCGTGAAGGATTGGCCCAGTATAAAGACATGCAGATTGCATAGGCTGGGAAGAGTACCCAAGGAAGGGTCACTTGTTTGGTTTTTGTGCTTTTCAGATGTCTGTCCTTGACTGTTGCTGGAGATGGGACCATAGGCCAAACAGACTTTGGTTTGGCTCTGGGAGTCTCTTCTACCTTTTGGAAAGCATCTGACGAGAGATAGGAGGAACTGGGGTGAAGTGTCAGGAGAAGTGTGCCATACAGCTGTTAGGTACTATTAAGTACATTGAAAGTAGCTTTAAAGAGAAAAGGGTGGGAGCTAACAGTAGATGAGTCTAAGGTGATGGCCTTAGTGGTGTCTAGTGAGAAGGAGATCCAAGGTGAAGTACTGGCTTATTGAAATACCTGTGGAGGCAACAAGCAGTTGGGAAATTCATGAGTTTCCAGTCATACACAGGCAACTTCTCTTTTCACGAGACTCTTATGACTGTTAGCATTGGCAGTGTTGCTGGTTTCTGTGCTGTGCTATTCATGACTATGTATTTGTGAAGGCAGAGTTGAGATCCTATCAGCAGAAATTGAATAGCAAGTGTCAAGAGATGATGCTGGTTCACCGAGATTCACTGCAGTCCAAGTAAGTATCTGCATAGAAAAACATGGTTGTAGTGACAGACCACTTCTTCAACTTCATGGAGGTGTAGCTGTGAGGTTCAGGTGCTTATTTTGTATGGCTAGGGATTTATATTGCCTTTATTTACTGATGAAGGAAGTCTCTGGTAATATTTTTATATATTCCAGTAATTGTTGCCTTAGAAAAGTCATGTAGCTTTGTCGTCACAAACTTTGAATGTGTTCCAGAAAATGGAAGAAAACCAACATGAAAACAAACCTTTTTTCACTCCCTCTAAGCAGAAGTTTCTGTAGATTCTGAATGCACTATTTGCAGTGAATGAGTTTGAGAGGTGACTTGACTTTGGAATTTTGCTCCAGTTACAGCAGTTAATGTGACAAAGGTGGTATTAATACTGCCAAATGTCTGGCATGTACAGGCACAGCCATATTTTGTACTAATGGGATTTTCCTGTGTTTTAAGTTGGAATAAAAACTGTGGCTGCTTTGAATTGCCTTAATAGTGGCTTTGTGTTTATTTCATGGACATCAGAATGGATAGTAATGGTGGCCAGTAGTGCCTTGAAAGCAGGATGTGCAGATGCCTGTGAGTTTGTGTGTTTGTGTATAGTCACCAAGGGGATGAAACATATTTCACATTTAGTCATGTAAAAGGCTTAAGTCTGAGATTATTCTGAATTGTCTGTATAGTTTCACAGACTGGATCTGATGTCAAGAAAGTTTCCTGTATTCAAAACTTGCCTTCCTAACAGCTGTGAATTTATAATTTGTTGCAGTATAGTTGTTATGGTGTGGTAGGCAGGGGTAATGTCACGCGCATGACAAAAAGTCCATGGATGGCTCTTAGGTTTGTCTCGGGAAAAGTTGAAAGGAGGCTGTATTTGAGTTTAACAATGGTAGTGCCTGGATAGCTCTCTGGTTAAAAAGATTATTTAGTTTTGGAAATACAAAGCTGTTCTGTTTTCCTACCCAGTGTGCAGTGTCTTAGATAAACCAGAGAGTGTTTTCTAAGTATTGCATTCTTGCAACTGGCCAGTCTCTGACTACTCAGCTGAAAGTGGTAATAATAGTATAATCCATGGAGTTGGTTGGTTGACTTTAGAAGATTGAGTGAAGAATTAAATGTTTCAATTATTTTTTAAGTCTAAAAAGGGCCAGTCAGCAGGAAACATGCTACTTGCTTGGGGAAGGGATCATGGATATGTCAGGGCAAGGGAAGAGGTGCCCAGCCATCAGCAGTATCTGTTGGTCTGAGAGGGTGGGAGATTGGTTTTCCTCAAGGGTAGATCTGACAATGCTGATGAGAAAAGAATGGCTGAATCAGTAGCAGGGACAAGCAGGAGGATACCATAACTCCTTTGCCATGTAAGGTAGAAAGACACAGAGAATGCTGTGGTCAGTGGGCAGAGAAGAGAAAGGACAGTGCCTCTTCTGTTCATACTTTCTGGTAAATCTGCATCTCTTCTGTTCTGACCATGAACGTTTCAGGATGTGCTATGGTTGGGTTTCTCCTACTCTTCTGATCACAGAGATTAGGGAAAAACTTTCATATAGGTGGACAAGGGTTTTTTCCTAGTTGTCACGAAAATATCCCTATGCTTCCCATTGTAGACTGAAGCTAGAACTTGCTAGCAGCTGCAGAGTTTGGTAAAATGTAGCTTTAATCACAAAAACATTCATGCATGCTGCCTTTCTTCTGTCCTCTAGGGCTGTGGTGCCCTGTCTCTTGACCAGCCCCTCAGGTGATAAACTTTGGTCCAGTTTAGATTATTCCTCCTGTCCCTTTACATCTTTCTCCATAGGCAGCACTGCTACCTTGCGTCTCTCTCCCCCTTTGTAATTTCTGAGTGCTTTTAGCCTCCAGGTTTGCAAAGACGACCAAAGAGGAGAAGGGATGGAGGAAATAGGGAGGAGGGTAGGAAGCAACTGTGGAGGGAAGTGAATGTAGTGCTGGCAGACAGGGTTTAGGAGGCTTTTTGGAGCAAGTTATACCCCTTTGCTACAGACCTGTTGGCCTGATTTGGCTTTGGATGTCAGCCTGAATGCTGACGTCCCCCTGGCAATCCCTACTGCATGTGTTTGAGTGCTGTATTGCCCCTCCTTCTGTCATCTGGGCCAAACTGAGCCATAACTTCACAGCAGTGGCTCAAGGTCTGGATTTTGGGCTATTTGTGTAACTAATCAGTGCTAGTTTGGGTGATAGCTTTAGCATGATAGATGAGAAGTATAACAAACTGCAGAATCAACAGATTTGCAGGTCTTCTGTGAAGAATAAGTGTTTTTCACTTCCTGGACAGATTAGGCCTTGGTATTTATGCTTTTATTTTATTTTTTTTTTTTTTTTACAGGAATGAAATTGTGGAAGGATATTGAAGAACACTATTTTTTATTTATATGATACGAGTTTTTGAAATAGATTCAACAGTAGAAAATAACTCCATTTGACACTGCAAAGAAAATATTTTTCTGTAAAAATTTCCTAAGCATGGATATATGAACACAGCTACCAGAGCAAAGATGTGGCATCATTTCAATAAATCAATCTGAAGTGATTTCAGTTGTATTTTTTCTTTTCTCACACATGACTAAGAAGGATTGAGGACATAGGTAGAAAAGTTTAAGTGAGAAAATCTGTGTGTAGCGATACCTGCCACATGAGCTAGAATATGCAGTTAGTGCTGACTTTATGAAAATTAGAGACTGAAGTGCTACTTTACTGATATATATTGGGACATGCTCTAGTTCACTATGCCAAGCCATACAGTCATTTTTCTAGAACCTCTGTCCTTTTTTAAGAAGCTGAGACATTTATGACTAATCCTAGTGGTGTCATCTCAAGAAGGGGTAGCATAAGTTTCTAGGTTTGGGTCAGACCCATGCAGTGGGAAAAATTTAAGATGCCATTGTGCAGTTCTCCATAAGTCTAGAAAAAACCATCATGTGTTTATGTAGAATTTTTTCTATTTGCTTTATTGATAGTAATACTGTTAGACTGACAACAAATGTCAGGGTAGAAAAATACTTTAAAAAGATGACAATTTCCTCCTACAGTCTATACTGGTGACATGTCACTCTGACTCTGTCTTTGATTCCTCTTTTACTGAATAGTCCTAAATGCCAAGGATTCTGAGGAAAAGGAGGCAGGACAGTGTAGCATTTGTTTCCACTGTATTTCCATGTATTTTCTCAATGCAGTATTTATTGAATGAATATAACACAAGACTAAGGAATTCTGTGAAAGAAATGGTTTTGCAAATGACGAGGAAAGAGATTTTTTTTCTTTAAGGCTCATATGACTTCTGTTGGGATTTTTGGTAGTTTGGTTTTTTAACTTTATTCAAGAGCAGTCTGGAACAGTCCACTGAATTTTTCTTATCTTCCCCTACAACCAAGTCAGGATTCCCAGCTGGAAGTTTTCTCTAACTAGTCTCTTGTGGTAGCAGAGACCTATGCTCTCTTGCCTGGTTGTTCCCTGCTCTGTCCCATTGCAGTTGTGCTGGTGATTCCACTGCTGCGGAGAGCAGATGGAATGAGTCAGGACGAAGGGTTTTGTGGTTTGCAGTGCTTGGTGTAGGTGGCTTAGCTGTTCAGGGCTCCTTTCTAAACCTGCTTCTTCTGCCTGGAGTTAGTTGCCTGTATTTCATAACTGAAGGGATTCTTTGCAGAGATGTGTTGAAGAAGACAGAAAACTTGCTGTTTCTGGGGACAATAGATGCCAGACTTGGCTGATCTCATGTGGAAGTGTTACATGCTGCATGTGGGTAAAAGCTGCATGGGCTTGCAGCAGACTAGTGCTGTGTGCTATCTGTTGGACCATGTTTAATGCCTTAGAAACCTGAAATTGCTGTATGATTAAATGTAACTTCAATTCATCAAGTGAACAGAAAAATTAGTGAATTTCCACAATTCAGCATTGGCATAAAGGAAACATTTCACCTATAGCTCTTGTTTGAGCACGTCCAAAGTCATCCTTAGGCATAGTTGAGCAGAGCTCCAGGGAATTGACTGCAGCTTGATAGTCCCTGAGAACACGGGAAAATCTTGCATAACAGGGGAAGCCACTGCAATGCTAAAGAATTTCATATCTGCCCAGGCTGCTCAATTTCTAGCAAAATAATTACTTAGTCATATAAATTGGAAGATTACCTCATGCCCTGGAGCATCCTTTATGATTTTCATTGGCTGGGAATTAGACAGCGTTCTGGGCTTTATCACAGCAGCCAGGGAGGCTGTGGCTCCCTACCACTGCCTCAGAAGGTAAATCCTTTCTGAGTTGCACAAATGCAACTGTGATATAAATCTCCCTCCTCCCCAGCTCTTTCCCCATCTGCATGACATTTGTATCTAGCTCAGACCTGATGTTCGATCTCCCAGGCTTGGGAACAGGAAAGAAACCCTGTCATAAAATTTCTGGTTTTTTGCATGTCACTTGTTCTCAAAACAGGTGGAGGCAAGCAGGCACTGCCCTGATGAGAAATCTTTGAAGTGCCTGCCCTGTTAAGGTTGCTTTGCAAGCTGGTAGATGCTGCACAGGACAATGCGCAGCAGTTCCCTTTGTCACGCTGCCTTTGTGGTGTGTGGATACCAGTGTGTTTGCACTGGCAGGGTAAAGATGGAAATAGAAACCCCGTGATGTGGGCTGTGGTACAAATATCAGATTTGTGCTTGCTGTCTCCCAGTGTATTGAAGTTACTGCTGTAGCCATTGCTGTAATTAGCTGTGTGGGTTAGATTAAAGCCAGTGTAGCAGAACTTGACCATGTGCATATACACTCAGACACGTGGTAAATGATTTCTGTTCCTCATTAATAACCAATTATCAGCAGTGACAAAGGTTATATTTTTTCTCTGGTGACACAGTGTTATGGGTTGTGGTTGTACAGACGCCAGCTTTAGCACAGCCTTATTTCACAGAGGGAAAGGAACAAGAGAAGGGTTAGGGTTTTAGTGTATAACTACAAGAATTTTCAAGAGGTAACTTTGTACCATCTCTGTTGCTAGTTACCATGCATCTTGCTCCCTTTACAGCGACATATAATCCCCTAAGAAAAATTTTTCTTTCTTAACAGTAACTTACCCTCTCTTGAGTTAGGAAGACATAAGTTTCCTTTAGCTAAAATTATGTCTTCTGGCACGATTGTTTGGGCATGTGGTTGTTTGAGCAGATGTTGGGAATAAATGTATCAGTGCATCTAGAGGTGTTTACATTGCCTGTGGATCAGGTACTCTGCAGGACTTTGTAATTCCTCTCCTGTAGCTGATAGCTGTCCTATAGCCCTTTCTGCCCTTGGCCAAGTGTGGGGGCTCCCTACCACTGTGAATTGAGGCAGTTTGTTCTCTCCACTGCCTCCTGAGAAAAGTATTTTGCCAGACACTCCGTCTGGAAAACCTCAAAGGCCAGTGGGGTTGCTCAGAGTAAATGACTGCATGGGTTGCTTCTCAAGTGAAGAGGAGAGAGGGATGATATGAAAATAAACGTTGGTTTAACAGCAACATAAACACATAGTGGAAAGCACTGTGTTCCTTAAGCCCAGCACTGTCCATGCCTGTTCAGCTTTTGAATACCAGAATGAAGTACTGGAGTGTGCTACCTACAAACTTCATTTGTGGGATGTGAGTCATTTGGTTTAACCCAGTTTATAATTTGAATAGATGGTACATGCTGGATAGCATTTTTCCTTAGTGCTCTGGCAGCAGTCAGGATAACCTGTGTTCAGTTCATTGAGGTTCCTTCTTTTTGCCACTGTCAAAGGAATGAATTCATTGACTTCTAAAACTAACATTTATTGAAATTCAGAGGTCAAGTGATTGCTTCATCTTGTAATTTCTTTAGGTCCAGGATCAAGAAGGATATTAATAAATACTTTTTTTTAAAATTTGCTTACTCTGTGAAACAGTTGAGTAAAAGATAGGTATAAACCCATTGCTTTTTAGGCAATACGAAAAGGTCTAACTGAATGGTATTGGCAGAAGCAAATACGAGTCAGCAGTGAGTCTTGGCAGCCAAAAAGGGGAACCACATACTTGAGGGATGCATCAAGCACAGCATCACCGGCCGATCAAGAGAGGTGATTATCCCACTGCAATCATTCAGCTTTGGGGCTGCCTCACCTTGAGTCCTCTGTGCAGTTCTGGGCCCCTCAGTTGTAGAAGGTCCTTCAGTGCACCGAGAAGAAAGCAACAAAACTGGCAACAGGGCTCAAAGGCATGTCCTGTGAGGAGCGGCTAAAGACTTTGGGTTTCTCTAGTCTGGCTGAGGGGCAACCTCATTGCTATCTCGAGCTTTCTGAGGTGGGGAAGTGGAGACAGAGGTGTGATCTTTTCTCCCTGCTATCCAGTGGTAGGAGGTGTGGGAATGCTTGAGAACTGCACCATGGGAGGTTCAGACTGGACATCAGGAAGCATTTCTTTACTGAGAGTGTGGTCCACCACGGAAATAGGTTTCTTAGAGGTGTGGTTGATGTCTGAAACTTGTCAGCGTTTCACAGGATTTTGGACAATGTCCTTAATAACATGCTTTAACTTGGTGAGCCCTGAAGTGATCAGGCAGATGGACTATAAGACCATTGTAGGTCCCTTCCGACTGGAATGTTCTGTTCTATTCTGTAATATATTATGTAATTAAGATAAGAGCTGTGGCACTAATGGCTTCATGAAACGATATCCAGGAGTTTAACAGGACATTTATTTGGATTCTAAAAATATTTGAGGCCACATTATCTAAAATAGTTAAAGCAGTAAGTTATATTAACCCAAATATATCGATGTATTGGTTACTTTTCCCCATGGTGACATAATTCAATGAGGTTAACTCTGGGTGCTCCTTTGCTTAAGGGTGATAACTCCTGTGCATACTTGCAAAAATTTTAGCCTTTATCTGAGCTGCAGAATCAATGGAAAATAACTCAGGTGGCATAAAGTGTTGAATGGATCATAGAAGTGTTTCAATCTCTGTCAATGTAAAGAAAAATGTTCAAGCAGAGAACATGGACATCAGCCCCCACCAAAGAGAGAAGTAATGTTGCTGTAGGCTGGCGTTCATACTTTTGCAGCACTGTAAAAGGTATCTCACATCTTCCATCAACCATGTAGGGGAAGAAGAGGGCAGTGGAGGTGTCTTGTGCAGAGGGGGCTGAGAGCCAGTGCCCATTGAAGAAGCAGCTTCAGGTTGCAGTAGGGGTAACCACTTGGTGCAAACATACTGCCACACTGCTGCTGGCTTTGCTTCAGAGCAGTGAAACCACCAGGGAGGAGGTTACTGCTGGAGGGAATGACCAGGATTGAGGCAGTTTTTTCACGTTTTGCCTCTCTGCAATATTGTGCAATTTAAAGTCCTTTCCTTTTTTTAATTCCTTCTAGAAAAGTTGTCAATAAAAATGCCTGTAGAAAGTAGTCACCTACTAAACTGCAGAGAATATCAGTAGATAATATCCTGGGTTTCTTTTAAATGTGAAGGAGTTGCAGAATCAACTTCTTTGCAGAAGCAGAGGGATGCCTCGGTCTTAGGGCAGTGGTACCCAAGATGGGAGTCATTCTTAAGGACAGCACTACCAAACCATACCTTCCTTGTTCAGGTGGCTCCCAGGTGGGACATTATTGGTACTCTCAGACCATTATATAAGTGAAGCACTACCTTTTAGGGTTTTTGGGGCTGTTCTGCTCTGACTGGTTCTTTTAGCAGATTTGGAATGGTAGTGATTGTTAGGGAGCTCCTGAATCCGGTAGCTTGATGGTCAGGAATGGTGTCTCTCACACCATTCTGTTGAGGTTCCCTCTGCTGATGTGCCTTTGGGCTTGTGGTGGTGGGTGTGTGATGGGCTGAGTGCTCCCTTGGGATGGGGCTGGCTGTTACTTGGGCTCCACATCTGTTGTCTTTTTTTGTGCTCCTTCATGTGTCTGTGGACATGTGCTTATCCCTTAATCTAATGGTGTCTGACAGTGGTTGGTCTTGAGGGGTCTTCCTTTGGAGGATCAACTGCAGGGAATGCGATGCTGAAGTACTATGTCCATACAGACTAATGCAGTGGTTGCTCCAGGTTATGTGTTTTTTAGTTTCGTGCTCAGACAGTGTTTGGCAGCAGTTGGTGGGTCGGTAAGTGTGTGCCTGATTGCCAGCCTACCACAGCCACTGCATGTGTGTTGGCTGGATGGTCCCTGAGCTCCAGAGCTGCATCAAGGGAATTCGTTTGTCCAGTGGGTATTATGGACAGCAAAGTGGAGAGGAGCACTGCTCTTCTAAGATAACGTTGATGTTTTGGTAGGTTCATGGTAATTAATCTCACAGATTTCTGACAGTGTGATATTTCTTCTTTTTTGTTCAGATACCTTTGGGACTCTTGTTCTTCCAGCAGTAAGTATTTTTTTCCTTTCCTCCTTCCTCATAAATTGTTGACTCCCTGTAACTTACCATCTGTTGGTGATATATTTTGCACGTGATCCCAGCTATTTTCACAACTGAGTGTATCTACTGACCAATAAACCAAGGATTTTTCAGATCAAATGCTCTGCAGCTTGTCAGAAGTAATTACAGGATTTGGGCGCTGATTTCCAGCATCAACACAAACTATCATAAAACTTGAACGCAGAAATTTGATTTGCGGCTTTTTTTACCAGCTCATACCTACATCTGTATTTTAGACACATCATGAAGGGTAATTACAGCTGAAAAAATTGTGCAAAGCAATAATTGAGAAATACTAAAATAAAAATATGTCTATATACAGTCTTTGTAAGGGTTTGGAAATGCACATTCAGTGAAAGTACATAAAAAAACCCCAAAAGTGTATCTTGAATTGTGTGTTGTGTATGAATCCTGAATTTGTTATCCTGAATGCTCATCTTAAAAACCCAATTTATGTATCATATTATGTATTTATATCAGGAAAAAAGTTTACCAAAGTCATCCATAAGTCTGGGTATCCCTTAATCGAGTGGGTTTAAGCTCTGATCTCAAATAAACTGTGTATCCAATTAAATAATCTGGAAGTATTTGATAGATGGATAATCAATGACAATGAACAGCTCAACATTATGAAGATTACCAGGTTGAAATGCATCTGTATGAGCTATACATTAGCAAATGAAGACCATTCAGCTCCTTTTTAAAAAGAATAATTAAATTAACAAGTTCCTTAATAGAATCTGGCTAGGTCCTAAAATGTCCAAGCACCTAAAACTAGGCAGGGTACTTTCCTCCCTCTCTCGCTGCTATCTGAAGTGATGAAAACTGACTCATTTTTTAACAGCAAGGTTTTTTATTCATTTGTGTAGCCACAGTAGACAGTTTTGTCCAAAGTCTAATTTGCTAGTAGCAGAAGGTAGGTAATGAGTTTCTGGATTCAGCCTCATCTTTTCCAGAGGAAACAGTAGCTGCTTTGTCTGAGGTACGCATGATGGTGGTTGGTGTAGTCAGAAGTACATGAGATGTCCTTTTTCTCTCTTGTGTTAGGAGTGCCAAAATGGGGATAGTAATACCATTCATTTGGGATGTTTTGACTAAGATATTTTCACAGCAAATTCCTACTACTTAGTGTTAAAAGCTCCTTTGCTCATGTTTGGGTTGGGAAACAACCCTTTAGAGAAGGAGCTGGTGGGGCTGAGGCAGTTACTGTTATTGTAGCAATGACCTTGTGGAAGTGTTGCATTAGTGCAGTTTCTGGTAGCATAGATGTGTGAAACAGAAGGTGGGTTATGTTACACCTCAGCTTTCCTAATACACTTCCATGGCAATGCAAACCTCATTGTCTCTGACTTTTACATCAAGAAAGGTGCAATAGACAGTTTTGTCACCATGTTTTGGGAAGGTAAGATCTTTCAAAATATAAAAAGTATAAATATCTAGAGAGCAACCCATACTGTCTATCATTATCTGTGATAGGAAGCAGATAGAGGAAAATAGATGAGGTCTCTAAATGGCATTTACAGATTTTTAATGAAGAAATCAAAGACAATACTTGCAACTGTTAAAATAATTCTGTAAGAGTACAATTCACTGCAATGATGAAACGAAACAAGGTTGTTTTCCCCCATTTGAATGATTATAATGTGTCCTGGACTTCTTGTAGTGAATCTTATGTGCTTTTTAGGGATTACAGCTCCTTTAAGAAATATTAATATTCATAAATGAATATTTGAGGTAATAATAAGGTAATATTTGACAGATGCAGTAGCTAAAGCTGTTTCTCATATTTAAGATATTGCAGAATACTTGGCATGAAATTTGGAGAGTGTTGAAATATGTGAATCATATGTTCTTGGCAATGTGTGTACAAAAACCTGCAGTTGAATAAAATGTAAAATCTGTTTCAGTGTGGAACTTTGCAACTAAAATTTAATTCTTTAAATCCAGATTTTAAGAAGGGATGTCTTCTTCCCATGTCATCATAGGCCTGCTCATGGGTGAAAAAGAGCCTTTTATTTTTTTCCCTTCCTGATTTTTTCTTTCCTGGCTTGTTTTTAAAAGCAGAAAGTCAACAGAGAGGGATGGAATTGTAGTTGATTCCTCTTTATAGGTAAACACACAGAGAAGGAAATGTATTCTCTACAGACATTTGCATCTGCCTCATTTGTCACGCAGTGACATTTTCCCGTGTTTGTGAATCCCTGTTACCTCACTGTGAGCTGTTAAAATGAGCTTTGACAGCAGTACAGCCTTTCTTTATAGGACTTGGTAGGATACTTTTCAAGTGCTGTGCCTGGTGAGTTAACAGCTGTAATTTTCATTACAGTGCAAGAGGAGTGCTTCAGTTCCATATGTTATGTTGAAAAATGCAAGCCTGTCTGCTTTAGTTGTCTTAACTTCAGAGGTTTTACTCCAGATTTACAGTTTTAACTCCAAACAGAAGCATGTGACTCTTAAGCTTTTCAGCAGGGCTGCTTGTTGGAATGAGCTGTCTGCAGTGTTAAAACCCTTTCCCTGCTTCAAAGAGACGTTCTAGTGGTACAGAAGCCAGCATCTGGGCTGGGATGTCCCTGGGGTCAGTGGTTGTCTGTGAAACCTCTGCTCAAGTAAAATTCTGGTGTGCTGCAGCATCTCTGTTTTAAGCCTTTCAACCCCTGTGACTGGGATTGCTCCCAGCTAATTTTAGGAAATGAAGTGATGCATCTGAATTATGAGCTCTAGATTTCCTCCATGTGCTGGAAAGACAGAGAGAGCGAGCGAGAAGAAACCTGTGCATGATTACTCTGATCTTATGTGGTCTAAATTTCCTTGCCAGTGATATGTCTTTTCTGCCAGCACTGAATGAGCCTTCAGTGTCTATCCAAAATAAGTTAACTATATACAATTTCTGTTACTTTATTTCTTAGTATTTTGGGAAGAATAATTATATTACTTTCTAAATGAGTCACAGTATATGCTGTAATTATGAATCATTAAACTGAAATGAGAGAAAATCAGGTTGCTACTGAGATATTCTGTATTTGATTTTTCTACTCCATAGAACATAAAGCTAAAGACTGTAAACAAACAAGTGCGAAGTTCTCTTACTGTCCTGCTCATCTTGCTTACACATACCTTTTCTTCAGATCTTTTAGTTTTGGAAAATTTATTAGAAAAAGTGATGAAGAATATTAAGGCATTATATCAAACTCAAGAAATTTCTAAATAACTGAAAAGGGAGAGCACAATCTATGTATGTGTGAGACTGTGAATTGCATATGAATGCGTAGATACTTATATTGTTGAAAACCTGATGACTACTTAAAATTAGATGGAAATGTGTTGTAAAGATGCTTCTGATAACACATTTTCAGGTAACTGTTGAAATAACACATTAAAGTCATGAATAAAATCCCCTTTCTCTTTTTTAGAGTTTACATAAGTTGGCAAGTTCGGGTATATATTAGCTCTTTATGTCAAATACT